>JAKSZP010008210.1:0-102908 GCA_022478985.1 Massospora cicadina | reverse complement strand
AAAGGGCACACAAAAACTCGAAGATGTAATACTTAATCTCCCATTTTTACACTACAAAAGGTGATATAAGTTAATATTATTCTAAAATAGATATTAGTTTTATGACACCCTATAAGAAAAGGAATCTTTAGATGACTCCTACTATTGAGTTAAATGTTATAAGGTTAGTTGCCATAGGTAGGATCTAAAATTTTTTCTTTTTCTGACACAGTCAAACTTTAATGAGATCTTGTCAATTATAGTCAATAGAACTATCTTGATTATTAACAAAAGAAGATATAAACTAAAAGACCTCCAGACTATCCAAAAAAAATTAAAGAAAAGAAACTCTATTTAATGTATCAATAAGCTCAATTTAGACCTGTCGCTTCTCAATCAAAAAGAACAAAATGTCAATAAGATTCATTCTATAGTAAAAGATGATGGTCTTTGTAATTATAGGAAATTTATAAACTTATTTTAGTTTTTATTCAAAGATACAGAAAAACTTTCAAAATCTCTAAATTAATATAAATCCGATTTTAGCTCAATATATAATGTCTCAGGCCATAGAAGATAATTCTATATCTAATAAAGAAACTTATCAGGAATTAAGACCTAATCAATGCTGAAATTTTACACCTTTATAATAAGATATTAGAAAACTCAATCAGCTTAACTTTTAGTATCTGATACTTGTAAAAGCCATTTAGTTGATAAAATCAGATGCCTCATAATGTGAAGCATAGTATATTGAGAACAATAAGTAAGGTTTTTTCATAAGAGAGATTTATGTCCTTTTAGATATAAAATAGGAGTGTTCCAAATGGAATCCCTTGAGAACAAAATTACACTTTACAAAAGTTCATAATTAATAATAAAAACAAACCATCGTTAATCTTGATTAAAACTATATAAGATAATTTTGAATAAAAGTATTTTCACTTTTAATTTTTTGTTCCCACACGTCCTGTGATATCTTCAAAGTTTGTTATAATGACGTTCTAAAAGTTATAGATTTTTAGATTAAATTTTCTTTTATGTTCAGTGATGCTTTCTATTTATATTAGTAAAAAGTAAAGTAAACTAAAACTTTGACCACACACCACCAGTACCATAACAATATCCTCAGATCTCACACTATCTACATTAATATAAGGCAGCGGTGAAACCTTAGAGTTTTCCATCTGGTGGTAAGATACACTTGGACTGGGCAGTCCTTTCCTAACAAATCCTAGAGATGGTTTATTCCTTAAAGGATATAGATCTACAACTCTCATGCTCTTAGCTAGTGCCTCATAGTCTACTGGTGCTTCCCTGGAGAATATGTGCTTTGGAATTTGGGCCAAATATGGGAAATTGCTCTCATATACTGATAAACAGATACTTGGATTAACCCAGGAGGTGATGGAACCTGACAGATTTGACAACTTTTGCCCCCATATGAGGTATTTTGATCTTGGATTTACATGTAAAGCTGACGCTGCCACTCTGGTGACTGTGCCCCTGGTTTTCCAGGGCACTCCTATACCAAAAACTCACATCCAGATACCAGTGGAAATTACTATGTGGTAAAGTTTTCTGGTTTGCCCACCCACTTTCCCCTTCGCTGTGATCCATAAGGAGCTGATGGCTTGTTTAGCCACCTACAGCTCTAACCCCATCCTTCAGTTTTTCTCAAACGGGCCACACATCTAACAGGACCCCATGCATCTGTCATAATATACCCTAGTTCTAACAAAATTATTATGCTAATTCACCCTTATTATGTTGTCCCATCTGCTCTTGATAATCAGCTTTTGGGCCAACGTTGAGGGCGGACAAACTCTCTATCTATCCTGTTTTGAGATGAATAACTTAAAATTCATATGCCCCTCCCTTGCAGCTTCCGCTTGCTTTGAGACCACATTTGCAAGCATACAATCCGCTGCCATCCCCTGTACAATTTCTGTCTGGCACAAAATACTTCTCGCTCCTCCCTCTAACCAGTTGCTGCATCAGTTCCAGCAAAATCCAATCAGGCACATCCTCAACCCAGAACTGCATTCATTCCAGCCAATCAGGAAGCAATTTGGACCACTGGTTCATTCATAAGCTTCCTACCATTTGTCAAGCATACCCTCAGACTTATGCTGAAGGCCCATACCAGTTAATCAATTCCAGGGCTTATTGGCTGAGATTTCAAAGAGAATTCATTGAACCATCTCATCTTCACACTGAGAATAACTTTTGTATGGATTGTGATGCTCAATGAAACTCAATTTTCTATGCCCCAAACATATGCAGCTTTATTCCAAATTGACAACCATCCTGCTGTTGTGGAAGACTCATTGCTCATCTGCTGTCCCCATTCAAGGCTGTTGCAAGTAATTTGTGATGTTTGAAGAGAAATCTCATCTCTCAATAACACCTTAATTATCATACTGCTGGGCAAGTGCAACATTTTTAGGTTTTATAAAAAAGCCAATGGCGCCATTCAAAAAGTTGCTGTGGTAGCACGAAATACTAAATCTAATACCACCTTCACTAATATTTAATTTATCAGGCATCCTGACGCCTGCACTCAGTCTGAAGAATCCATTAATAATTATATCAGTAACCTCTTTACTTCTGGTAATCTTTATGAGCATCCGCTAGTTGAGTATATCATACTGCATACTAATATTGCTCCAACGCCCTTGCTTTCTGCCTTAGCCCATGCTATTTTCTGGAATGAGGATAACAACTGAGGCTGACCCCCCCCCAAATCTCACCTTTCCTTCCGCCATGGTCTGATAAGTGGTTAAACACTTTCCTACCTGGTTGGTTTTTGTTTAATTTTTCCTGTTTTGAAACGCTCAATTTGTGTGTTTTGAATTGTTATTGTAAGTTTTGGAACCCAAATTCTTGGTTGGATCACGGAAAGCTACATTACATAGGAAAGAGGGGCCCTAAGGCACCTTTGAAGCCCTTAGTTCAACTGAGTGACTTGGCCCATGTTGTTGATGAGCTCTGGGCAATTGTTTTAGCCCAAAAACCCAACTATATTATCCCAATTCTGCTTCTTCTCTTGTTAATTATTTCATAGGGTTCTGCAAGGAGTTAGTATTGTACTAGAGGACACCAGAATGACCCCCACCCACATCTGGTCCCCACACTGTCATCCCCCACCCTTGAAAACTTAAAAATTTGTTCTTAAAACTCTGGAATGCGTTAAAAGCCAGGAAATTCGGTTCAGGCCATAAAATATGAGAATCTAGGTCCCAGGATGCCATTATGAGTCGTGAATTTGTTCCTGACAAATTTTAATTTAAATTTAAATTGATCATTTTTTATTGACTCCACCAAAAACAATTAGTCTAAGCCTAATATAGAGGAAATTTGCTCAGGTTTGTATCTGTAATAGTACCTCCACCGTTGATCCAGAAATTATGTTGGCAGAGCTTTTATGGCCTCATACTTAAGTTACCTGATGACCCCTCAAACCCAGGCTGTTCTTTGCAAGCATGTCAGCCTGCTTAGTTCAATCCATTCCCCAGATCCCTTACACCTCACCAAGTATAAAGTAACTGCCCTTAATAAAGGTGGTGGTCTTTTCATTCCTTCTTCCAGCTTTAATACAACTTCAGTTTCCAAAAAAACTCTCTCCATGAACACTGCTAGCCTACTTAATAAAAAAATTTTCAATTTTTGAACCCAATTATAAAAGCTTCAATCAGCGTTCTGGGACAATTGATCATTGAGTAGACACTCTAATTTATCAATACTGTGGCTCACCGCACACTAGCTAAGTTCATCAGAAGATATACTACTAACCTTCTTTAATCTGTCATACCAGAAGGGCTCCTTAGTCTTGCAGTTCCATTTCGCTGACCCACCACTGGTTTCACACAATCTGTCCAACCAAAAGCTTTGCAGTTCTTCGCTTGGGGTAGCCATTGTTATCCAACCAACTTGCCTCGCCAACCCACCTCTGGTTCAGCATGATCTGGATGAGATGAGGCCTCCCAATCTTCCAATTTTGATATGTTGTCATGGACAATGAACACCCATCCTCAAAACCTGGAGGTGAGCCCAGTCGTCAGATCATCTGAAGCATCACTTCTCAGGGCATTCTGTTTAGATTTACATTAATAATATGGTATACCATTACAACTTTTTTGTAAATCTGTTTAGGAGCTCAAAACGCCCCAACAACTGAAAGACGATTCCCATGCTTACTCCATATTTGAATCAAGCCATTTTAATTTGATTTGAAAATCTGATCATCATTTTTATAGATCAGCAACATTCAATGAATCTTGGGACTTTTATATATAACCGAACCTGGAAATTTTGGGACTGAAACCTAAGGCCAGAAATTGCAAATCCAGTAGTATCAATCATCCTCCATGTATCACCCACCCTTGGGAATTGACCCAGAAGGACCCGCGGTTTACTTAATTGTAGCCATATGGTTTGCTTTTAGGGCCTTTAGTGCATTACTTAACTTTGACTACCCTCACAAGAACCACAGGACGTCCCTCATCCAAATCATTAAGGCTGCTATGCCACTGGTATTCAAGGCTTTTCACTGTGTTGCCAACACTCATATTGGAATCCCAAGCTTACTTTAATTTGCAGAATGCATGACAGTTGTTAGGATACTTTTAACGTTTAGCTCTTTGAGCTATTGTAATGTCTGAACCCTGGTTGGATTACCTCAAATAAATATATATATAATGTCTTTGTCTCTAAAACCATAAGGTATTTTTTCACAAATATCTCTTTCTAATTTGCAGTCTTATAAAACCTTATCTTAGATTTATTGAAGCATTTTCAATGCCCTTCTCTGTGCAATACATTTGTGCAATTATTATTAATTCTTTAATCTTATATTATGGTTCCCATAAAGAATTTTTGCTTACAAAACTGTTTCTTTTCTTCCATTTATTTTTGCAAAAACATAAAGACAACTTTAATAATAGTGGGAATCCTTTTTATGAGGTCATATAGCTATACTAGTGAGTTGCTATCTCTTTACGCCGAAGAACCTGCCTTAGTAATAAGCCTCTACAGTTCAGGATTTATGAAACACATTATCCATACATTTGCCTTTTATAAATTATCATATACAGATTCATATGGCTGTGACATCTATCATTTGTATAAAAGCCATACACCTAGCAAAAGATTCTATGTCTTGAGCTTATTTTGCTACCTTCACAATAGAGGACATATTTTTTCCTTATTACTATCCACAGCTAAAGTTTATGAGTAAAAAAATTCATTACCTCTCAGAAATTTGTACAAGTGGCTACTTATTATTTTATGTAGACCTTAAGGGGTCACCTTTAAAATATTTATGGCACCTTAATCAAACCAAACACTTTGCTATCTTTAAAAGCTCTTTAGCGTCTTTGACTTTTGTTAAAGATTAGGCTTTTATGATAGGCATATTGCAAATTTTTATGTCATTTAAAATTAGTATGAACAACTGGACGCAGAAGTATCTATTAACTAGAGTAAGCTGAATATAAGTCTAAGTAACCAGATCTTCTTTTTATTAATTTAAAATAGAAGTAGAAAGATATCTATAGCTTTTGACTTTAAAAAAGTTTTGGCAATGTCAAACAACACAGCATAAATATAGTAATATATTTTATTATTTAAATTTCTTTACCTGTCCTCATTAGACCTAGAGAAAATAAAGGCCTGATACTCTATAATACTTATATGGTAAATTGATCATTCTGGTGAGATGGGGTTTAATAGCTTTATTTGTCACTAAATATCTTAACGCCCATATACAATTGGGGTCTTTTGGTCAATCAGGACTTTATAGCATCAGTCAAACGCTACTTATAAGAAACTAACAACGTATCATATATATAATTGATTATACTTAATGTTTAGAGACTCAACTATACTTAATATTCTTTATTATGAATTTATTCAAATTTCGCCAACAAGGGGATGAACAGTACAAAATGCAAAGCAACTAAAAACCCAAAACAAAATAGCAATCAACAAAAAACCTCCAACCATGTAGGGAGCAATGACCGCTAACCTAACATGGCAGAGGGGGAGGGAGGGTCAGGCTTCTCAACGTCAGGCTCAGCAGCGACATAAGAAGTGGTACAATTGAATAAGTGAACATATGCTGAGATTAGGGGCGTTGGGCATTGTGTAGTGGGGTTAAGGGCTGCAACAAAGTGATTAAAAGGCACAATATTAGCCTGGAGGAGAGCTTAAATATATTTTGCAAGATGATGTTCATCTTGAAGGTTGGCATTTGGGAGTAGAACGAAAATTGGCAAGAGATTTCCAAATGATTTTAGATTTTGGGTTGAAGGTTGTAAGGCAAGCAATATATGAGGCAGCATGGTCGGTGGTGAAGGCAAACTTGGTGATTTCTTCCTGCACTTCCTCTGGAAAAATTTAGGGGGAAGTTAGACATATAAGTCCCTTTTGAGAATCATAAACAGACTTTACCACTGCTTTGTGGAGGAAGGGACAATGGGGCAAGTCCACTGCTGCTAAGGCAATCTAGTGGTCACCTTGGAAGGGGAAGGCATTGGGTCTATGTTATGGTTAAACAACTTGATAGTGGGAACCAACACCAAGGATAAGGCTGGGTGACAGGAGGCCCAGAAGGTGAAACTTCAGGTCTTCCTGACCTTAAGCACACATTAGACCAACGCTGGGTACAAGCCCAATATGCCCAGGTTGATACTAATGAGGTGCAAAACGCACAGCCTCTTGTGTCATCCCAAGCGTTAAAACGGACGATCTACATTACAAATAAAGACAGTTCAATCTGGTTATTTGGCAAATGGGGTTTCAAAGCCCATTTGAGTTTATGAGATTATGGGTTTAAGTAGAATGTAACTGAAATAGATCACTTGAGTGAAGCCAGTTTTGGTGTATTCTACCAAATCAGATGGTAGCATCTGCCTATTGGAGCGAAAAGCTTGTGCACACTTCTGCAGACCCATAATTACCCCAACTCGGCTTAAATATTTTTATTGTGACCAGCACTCCTTGTTGGTTGACTTTCCCAATAAAACTTCCCCGTTTTACCATTTTTATTAGAATGCTATTCCAAACTATCATGTGCGCAGACCCCTTTAAGGAGGTATCATGCTACATCTACCAAACAATTTTACAGATGATCTGGTTAGCCCCTAGTGCAACGTTGGTTTGCCCAGGTTCCCTCCATCCTGGGATGCTTCCCCTTTTCCTGTTATACACTGCATCATTTTTTGGTGGTGTTTTTGTTATAATAAACGCACTCTTCCTCTTAAGTTATTATTGCTCCAGCACCCTCTGCTGGGCTCTGATAACTTTGGTATTAACAGCTAGTTTCCGTGCATTGGCTTTGTGCACTGAGCACCACCATTCTGGAAATGGGAGAGTTATAGACACTCTCCTTACATTTAGTTGACTAACTGACAATTCTATGTGCATGAACTTTTCCATGTGGTACTTTTCCAAAGTGGAAACGGTGGAAGCCAGCTGTGGTTAGCTTCACCGCTGTTTCCTCTTTTTCTGAAGGTTGGAGCAGCTCAGCGTTATTATGGTTGCCTCCAACTGGAAAATATCCACCCTTTGTGCTTGTACTTGGTGTATACGGATGCTTTGAAGTCTGAAGGTCATGATTCCCTGACTTTCCGCTGAACTTACCAATTGTCAATTTTTAAATGGGTTTTAATTTGACAGCGCGTTCAAACGATGCTGGTAGAATTGATGCAGTTGTCCCTGGGGATGGTGACCTTAATACATTGGCCATTCTGTTGCTGTTATGAGAATAGGGTTGTTCACATCTAAAAACGCGTTTTTAACAAAAACACTAAGTATACTTCTGAACCATATTTGCTCTCTCATGGCTCAGAGGAGGAACCTATTCTTGTGTACCAAATCACCCTAGAATATCTCCGTTTGTCCTCTTCTATGATTCGCAGCACTCAGGAAGTAGAGAAGGAACTGCGCTTACAATATGAGGATGTTTATGCCCCTTATGGAAAATATGATGGGATATGTGGCCTCAGTAGTAAGAGTGGCCAAGTATCCCTCTCCATTCTTCGACTTAAAAACATACCAGGGTGACATGTTACTGCCAAATGAATGGTTTGGTGGTGATTTACTGGCGTTCTCAGCTTTAAATAAAGACCATTCTGGGTAACTTCTACTGGCTGCTATCCTTTACTCCCCTTTAGGAAAATTCAGCACCATTATCCTGGTGGATACTGGTGCCACGGAAAACTTTAAGAACCTGAGCCTAGCCGACTACCTTGGGCTGCATTATTTTCCTGGTTGTATGGTTAGGGGAGGGGCGTCCCAAGGTATTCCCACTCTAAAGGTCGTTGGGACAGTGGACTATCAAGTTGGCAAATACCATTTGTTCAATCACTTCCAAGCTATCAAAAACCTCCTGTACCCTATCATTATGGGTGTGGAGTGGTGGCGGAAGTTTGACTTTAGAACCAACTTGAAAGATAATACCATATCCCTAACAGTAAAGAATTGTCACACACTTGTTGTCACTTTGTCTGAGGCTGATGCTCAGGGCGACTTGGCCCACTGGCCCCACCTTCACACCCTTAGCCTTGCCTTAATGCTGAATTCCACTGTGGTGGTTCCCCTACCTTCTTGTTTGGAGGGTTTGGAATCTTCCTTTGATGCAGCTTCAGCTGATGCACTACCTGATCATCCCAAGTATGACTGTGACTTCAAACTTATGTTGGATCTGGTGCATATTTCTTCTCCCATTTACCACTCGACCATCCGGGAGGAAGAGGCGTTGGATATGTGGGTGAAGGAGAAGTTATCCAAAGGCGCGATTTTTCAGCGGACCTCTCTTGTTTGCTCCCCCTTCTCTTTATTGAGAAGGCTGATGGAACTTTACACCCTTGCGTAGATTATGGGAACCTAAACAATGTTTCTGTATCAGACCTTTATCCCACTTCTTTGAATTCTCAGATTGCGCGCTATGTGGAGAAGGCTAAAGTCTTCTCAAAACTGGATTGCCTCAATGCGTTCAAGCAGATCCGGATAAAGAAGGGCCAGGAGTGGTTAACTGCATTCTGCACCAGAAAAGGAACTTTCCAGTTTTGGGTCATGCCCTTTGGGATTAAGAATGCCCTGGCCATCTTTCAACGCCGCATTGATGCTGCGTTGGGAGACTTGTTGTGGGTATGCGCGGTTGCCTACATGGATGATATCCTGGTGTTTTCCCCTGATCAGGAGTCCCATGCAGTTCACCTTTGGCAAGTGGTGGAGCGGTTAGAGGCAGCCTTACGCTGAAGATTAACAAGTGTTAATTCTTAAATTCCCAGGTCACCTTTTGGGCAACGTCATGTTTGACCAAGGACACGTGATAACTCCAGACAAGGAGAAGGCGATTCGTGAGTGGCCTACCCCACTTCACTAAAAGAATTAAGAAATTTTTGGGGACGTGTACATTCCTCAAGAAGTTCACGCCAAACCTTTCTGAAGTGTCAGCGCCCTTGTATAGGACTAGTGGTGCAAAAGTACTTCAGTGGTCCCCCGTTTTGGAGGATGCTTTCCAAGCTGTGAAGTGAACCCTGTTTTCCACGTCCATCCTCCATCATGTCGACTCTTCCAAAGAGTTCTTTGTGTCTACTGATGCTTCAACTTCTCCATAGAGGCTGCTTTGTTACAAGTAGGCGAAGATGGGATAGAGCATCCAGTGGGATATCTTTCTAGGAAAATGTCTCTGCCTGAGTTGAATTATGCCGTTTATAACAAGGAGTTACTAGCAGTAGTGGAGGTGCTGACTTATTGGCGTCACCACTTGCATGGCTCTACCCAACCATTCTGTGTATGTACAGATCATTGTGCCTTTCTGTACTATCACGCCCCTCATGTCCTAACCCCCCGGCAGACTCGCTGGCATTAGACCCTTTCCCAATTTGCCTTTTCTTAAAAATTCACCAAGGGCAAGGATAATTTTTTGGTGGATGCTTTAAGCCGCAACCCTGCTTTGGCTCCAGATCCAATGGAGGCAAAAAGTTCTCAACACGCAGTGATTATTCCTCCAAACTAAATTGTGTCTTAACTTCCCTCTCCCCGGCCAACAGGCCAGCTCTTGCACCTCTGGAAAATGCGGAGGAATATGGTATGTTCAGAAAGGTGGTCCTTTCTCAGCCTCTATCTGCTGAATATACTATGGTACCTTAAAAGAGCAATTTAAATCAAGAGTACCTATCCTGGGGCTATCACATAAAGGATGAGATGGTGTGGTTTCAGGGGCGCATTCGGGTACCTGCTGGACCACTGCACCTGGAAATCATCCGGGACCATCATGATGGAATCACCATTGGTCGTCCTGGGCAAGCAAAGACTTGGAGTTGATACGTCGCACCTACAATTGGAATGGCTTGCCTGCTCAGGTGGGGTGGTATGGTAAGGAGTGTTTGATCTGCAACCAATGAAGCCAAATCATCAACTTTTAGCGGGGTTGTTGGTACCAGTCCAGAAAGCTGAGGGGCCCTGGACTTCTCTATCAGTGGATTCCATTGTGGAAATACCTGTCTCTGATGGTTACGATGCCACCATGGTGGTGGTGGACCGTTTTTACAAAGTTCGCCCACTTTATTCCTTGCAGAACAACAATAACTGCAGCTGAGATGGCTAGGCTCTTTGTCGCTCATGTGTTTGCGCATCATGAGGATCCCCATGAAATTATCAGTGACTGGGGACCCCAGTTCACCTCCGTCTTTTGGGAAGAGTTGTGTAAGGTTCTTCAGATTCGCCCTTGCCATTTGATTGCCTATCATCCCCAATCAGATGGGCAGACTGAACGAGTGAACCAGAGCTTAGAACAGTTTTTGCAGTGTTGCACTGCTGCGGATCATTCAGATTGGGTCCTTACATTCCTATGGCCCAGTTTAGCTACAACAACACTTTTCATGCTTCTATCCAGTTGTTCCCCATTTTTCACCAACCATAGTTTTAAACCCACCTTTGACATGGAGCCCAGCTGGAGATCTAAAGTGGAAGCGGTGGTGGACTTTGCTAAGACTATCAAGAAAGTACACCAGGGGGTTTCCACAAGTTTGGAGGCGGCTATGCTAGTTTATAAGGAGAATGGTGATGGTAAGTGCTGAGTGGGTCCGGCATAAAAGGAAGGGGATTTCATGATGCTTGATGCTCGTAACATTCCTATCAAGCAGCCATGCAAAAACGTGGGTCCAAAGAGGATTGGTCCTTACCTTGTTGTGAGAAAGGTGGGTCATGCCTCTTACCAGTTGGATCCTCCCTCCGCATTCCAGATCTTCTCCATCTTTCATGAGAGCAAATTAGCATTGTTTGAGGGCCCCCCACCTGTGACTCCCAAGGCTTATCTCGTGGATGGGGCGCCAGAGTGGGAAGTGGAGGATATAGTAGCCTCCCGCCGTGTTAAAGAGATGTCTCAAGTACCTGAGTCCTGGAAGGGGTTTGACGCGGCTGAGAACAGTTGGGTGCCAGCACGTGACTGTGTACATGCCCAAGAACTTATTGAATCATTCCACAATCATTTTCCTGAGGCTGCAGGGCCAAATTTTAAGCCTTCCGTCGCTGCTATGAAGTTGCCACCCACACATAAGAACTTCTCCTTAGCGAATGCCCCTGGAGAGGGGGTGGAGCCCAAGAAGGAGGAGAGGGTAATGTCATGGTTAAACAACTTGATAGTGGGAACCAACGCCAATGATAAGGCTGGGCGACAGGAGGCCCATAAAAGAAACTTCAGGATCTTCCTGACCTTAAGCACACATTAGACCAACGCTGGTTACAAGCCCAATATGCCCAGGTTGGTACTAATGAGGTGCAAAACGCACAGCCCCTTGTGTCATCCCAAGCGTTAAAACGGACAATCTACATTACAAACAAAGACAGTTTGATCCAGTTAATTGGCGAATGAGATTTTGAAAAAAGTTTGATTTTCAAGATTATGAGTTCAGGTAAAATACAACTGCAGCTGATCACTTGAGTGAAGGCAGTTTTTGGTGTATTCTACCAATTTGGATGGGAGCGTTTGCCTATTAGAGCAGCAAGGCTTGGGCACACTTCCACAAAACTATAATTACCCCGACTCAGATTAAATATGTTTTTGTGACCAACACTCCTTGGTGGTTGACTTTCTAATAAAATTTCCCCAATTTACCGTTTTTATTAAAATGCTATTCCAAATGATCCTGTGCGTGGACTCCTTCAAGGAGGTCTCACACTACATTTACCAAACAATTTTACAGATGATCTGGTTAGCCCCTAGTGCACCGTTGGTTCGCCCAGGCACCTCCATCTTGGGATGCTTCCCCTTTTCCCCGTTGTGCACAGTGTCATTTTTGGTGGTGTAGCTTGTTATAGTGATTGCACTCTTCCTCTTAAGTTATTATTGCTCTAACACCCTCTGCTTGGCTCTGATATTTTTGGTATTAACAGCTAGTTTCCGTGCATTGGCTTTGTGCACTGAGTACCACTATGCGGAAACGTGAGAGTTATAGACACGCTCCTTACAGTTTAGGGGAATAACGTCTGAGTGGAAAATATTGTCAAGATCAGAATTTATATTTGAGTTAAGTCATATCCTTCCATGGGGCTTTCACCTGATTCTTCCTCCTCATCCATGAAAATTTCCTCTGATTCATCAATATCATCCAATAGGGCACAAAGATTTTTGTTAACATGATCAGGAGAGGCTGAATAAGGGTTGTGGTAGTTGGCGAATGGTGAGCTGCATGGATGCAAAGAGTGGTCCAAGCCTAATTCCAAAAGGGGGGTTGGAATGCAGGTGGGTGAGTGTGGCTGGAGTAATCATAGGGAGAAACCAATGTCTGGCCCAGCATTTGAGGGTGGGGGATGTGGCAACAAAACATCCATTTGGATGCCGCTGACAAGGGTTCAGAAATAGCAACAGAAGAAACGGCATGGGGCAGGACTTTTTTGTGCAGTCAATCTAAAACAGAGTAACAAATCTGTCGATCATTGTCAACCCATGCCCAAAAGAAATGCTCTGATGCTGCAGCGATTCAAGCATGTGGGGGAATTTATTGGGCGATAGTGGGGTGTTGAGGGATGATATTTGCAGTGGAGCGAGGGGCCGCAAGGCGCTCTGCCCCAGTGGGAACTTTGAATACAAGGTTGGGTTGAGTGCCATAAGACAAAAGCCCCAACATCAACGCATCATACAAAATTTGGGGTGGGAGATGGGAAGGTAGGTTTGAAAATGACACCACCAGGGTGGTATCAGAAGGGAGATGAGTACAGGTAGTAGGAATGGGGTGTTTCTATAAATTAATGGAGTCATTGCTGCTGCTGCTGCGTCCTCCTCTATTTTAGACCAATATCAAAATAGCCCTTAAAAGGACAGATTCAAAAAAGCCACCCTGTGCTAAGGCGGCGGTGGCAAGTTCAATTTTTTGCTTTGTCAGCATATGGGAATAACACTTGTAGTTGACACAGAGACAAAATTGAGTGCTGGAGCGAGGAAGAGCGTGAGGATGGTGGTGGGTCAGGTGGATGCGCGCAAGGTTGAGCGCTAAGTCCCATGGAGGGACAAATTGGCCAGAAGAGTAGGGCGGACTATTTGAGCCTGTCCTAACGTGCTTCCCCACAGAGTGAAAAATGCTAGGGGTGGATCACTGCTGACCCACTTTAGGGCAGCAGGCGGTGGATCTGAGTACATCAATTAAAATATGGACAAGCCAGACGGTTGTGGTTATTTAAACTTTTTTTGTAAAATCGCTCAAAAGTAAGATTGAGAGAAAGCCATATCTTTATTGTAACCTATATAAGTATGGTCGCTTAAAGTCACATCTAAATCTGGAGTCCTTGCTAAAGTGAAATGAAATACAATCAACGCATAAATTCCAATTTCTATTTTTGATTACTTCAATCAGTTTATATCATAAATAAAAACTAAACTATCATTTATAAACGAAATTTTTGCATATAAAGAAATTCTTATATAATTAGTTTTTTGATTAGTATAGTTACATTAAGGACTACTTATAAAGCTAAAACTAGTCATGAAGATAATGTGTTTTACAGCCTTTTTAGATCAAGATATATACATAAAGATTTAAATCAGAGTTTTTAGGCGATATAATTGCCAACTGCCCTTATTCAAACTTTGTGTGCTCCTTACACTTGATATTATACACTTTTTTTATTAAAAACCTTAGGAAGAAAGATAAACTCCTACTTATAATCCGTTTGGGCCATGGAAGAAGAAAATTACCATAAAAATTATAGCATTTGCAATTTTAATTATGAATTACCCAATACACTATGGTTCCTTAATAAATAATGGTTATGCTTAGTTATAAATTTGAAAAGCATTATGTCAGGAAATTAACCAGATAACTACATCACGCTATGCTGAGTGCTAGAATTACTTTGTCAATATTGGTATTTGACTAATCACATAGGAATTTGCTGGGTCTGGATATCCTGGGAGGTATTTAGGATACAATAAATAAAACTTAATTACTGGCGATAAGAAGCCAAGGATTATCAAAATTAAGTATAATACTAAGCTCCTGATGGTTGTTGGAGAATCAAATGCCAAAGGTTAATAATGAGAAAATGTGACAATATGATGGTGATGCTTCTGAGATTGAGCTGAGCAAATTTTGAGTGAGAGTCATTTTCTTGGTAGAAATTATGGGAGCAAATGCAGCAAGAACAAGATAACAGTATTAATGTAGAATGGAAAAGGGATCACTTTAGATTAGTAAACTGCAGTGGACTCTGTAGCGAAGAAGTTGATATTTAGTGTAAATCCCTAGATTTGGAAGTACAAAGCTGCTGTTAATAATACTTAGATTGTGTTCCTCTAAGCGTTTAGCTTCTATTTAGTATATACTAACTTTTTTTGAGGAGAGATGATCTTCATATTTTCCTTCCATTGTATCAGTATCTTTCCTCTGTGTAACAATATGCCAGAGCTTAATAAATCCACCGGAAATTCTACAGTGTTGCTCACTACATGGGGCTTACCAATTCAACCCCTTAAGCCTGTTCGCCTGTCTGTATCAATGGCAGATTATCAAAAACTGACGATAAACAATTTTTGTCCATTGAGTCAATGCAGTATACTGACCTCAAGCTTGTCCTGGACACTTTGTGCCAAACCAACGATGAGCTGCGTTATGAGCATAAGGTCTTGGCAGATCAGATGGCAACAATGTCTGGGAAGCTTCACAACCTCGACCTTCAAAACATGCTATTAATTAACCTTCTCAGCATGGTCAATTGTATGTAGTGCCTGAGCAGCTGTTTGGATGATGTACCTTCTTACTGCAATGTCTAATGCAGACCTGATGACTAACAAGGAGACGACAGTGTGGAACTGGGGCACTATGATAAATGAGCAGCCATGAATGAGGATGAGCACTTCACTGGTTGAGCAGGCCATGGAAGTCTGTATCCTCAGAGTAGTAGCTCAGGAACTGATTTTGCTTTATAAAAAGGAGTTTCACACGTGCACGTGGTGCTACCAACTGAGGAAGCCCAGCCTGCACCCAAATCAGCTAATTAACCAAGTTCAGTTTTCCCTTCTTCACTTTTTCCTTGTCAAGGGCCAAGTTATGCCCATCAGGATGTGCTTCAGTTCAGCCCAAGAGTTTGCATAATTGTACGTTCTGAGATAGTGCACATTGATAAGTTTCCCCATTCAACCATGATGGTAACATACAGGGGTTCTTTAAATGGTTCAAATTTGCTTTAGAAGAAGCTTTAGAATGCCCTAAGGTCAAGCTATTGATCTCCACCTTAGACATCAAGAGCGCTGATCAGGTATGTGTTACTTAGAAAACAGCTCTGTCACCTACCTAGAAGTCAAAGAGATGGGTTATGGTTGTTTGGGGGGTAGAAAAAATGGTTTAATGGAAAGAGGACTTCCTGGACATAGGGTATCAGCAAAAAATGAGACCTTGACAGAGTTTACAGATTAGTTTACCGCCGAATCACACATCTTGATTGGGGTAGGCACATTGTCCGCTGCCAATGTTGGAATCTCTATGACAATGGCGGTGAAATTTGAATTTCTGAGCTGTTCAATGTAATGGCTCCAGTCATGCAAGGAAATATTCCTTTGCTTAAAATTGTTAACTATCTGCACCAACTGTCCACTGCATTCAATCTGTCTAATTTAAAGTAAAAGCTTTCATGCCTGCTGCTGGAGCTCTTCCCTTTACGCGGCACCCAATAATCTATCAATTATCTGCTGGTTAATCCTCATCTTTTGTATAACCCTCAACAAATTACAATCCCTCGCTCAACCCTTGATATGAGTCGTTCTAGAATACTCAGAGAAGGGATACCTCTGGAGTAACATGTTATGCATGTGGTCGCTTTGGAGATATTGCTTTGAACTGCCCAACTACCTGTCAGGTGCACTTTGTACAGTTAAACCAGTATTATCATTGAAAAGCTCAAGTGGTTTGGAGATGGGACTCTCTACTTCCGCTGGTTCAATTTCAATTGTCCCATCCAAATGCAATGAGACGCTTTCCACTGGACTTTATTACCTGCGAATGAGTTGTTCTATCAACAACTAGTGAACAACCTACTCGTGATGAACTATTTACAAGTCATAACAACTGCGGTTGAGGAGGGCCATCAAGGGGTCTTGAAATCCTATGCCTGTCAGATCCTGGAACTTGCCTCATATGATATTACCTACCCCTCCTCTGACATGCCATTGTTGAAGGGTGTACTTTTCCATCCTGGTGGATGCAATTATTAAGCGACATACAAAGGTAGAAGTGCGCATCATGCGGTTCCTAAAGAAAAATACTTCCTGAATATCCATGTATCAAATACTCAAGGTCCTTCTTATATGGAGTGCACATATCTTGATATTGTTGTTGCAAAAACCAAAGTTCATGCAATTATTAATTTGGGTGCACCATTTAACAATGTATCAACCAAGCTGGCGACTAATTTATCACTGAAACCAGACGTGGGGAATTGGATAGTGTATGGAACTGCTGTGGTATATTGCACCATTTCTGAAGGAGTGTATAGTGCGCTACCCCTGCGGGTTGGGTCAATCACTGTCTCCACCCTGGCAAATGTGTTGCCAAATAACAACTATGACCTGTTGATAGGAGAAAATTTCCTGCGCTAATTTGGTGCATTAATGGATACGCTGGAAAGGACATTTGAGATTCCTGGTCAAAGGATTCCAGTTTACTTCACTTCAAACAGAGTGCTAAAGGACTTCATCCACGTGGGGCAGGTTAATCTTGCATACTATTATGGAGTAATCTCTGTTCGATATTTACACTTGAAAATAAAACGAAAGTCCTCCCATTTCAAATGTATGAGTACCAGGGTTTACCAATACGATACTTGGCTGCTATGACTATCCCCTCTTCCCACCAAGTTATCATGGGGGCAGAACTCAATATTGATATACATTAAGGGCTTTATGTGGAGGTCCTGGGACCCATCAGCAATCACGGCTTGAACCCCATGTAGCCTCAGGTATTATATCAAAATGGACAATAGAAATTCAAAGTGCTTTTGGAAAATCTGCAGAAGGGGCTATTAAAGGTCCTCTGACACCAGAAGGTGGCATACTTGCATCTGGCCCCTATCAATGAGGTATTACAGGTTTAGGAATTTGGTTCGCTAGATGAGTTTGGACTTCCCGCTGAACAATCCTTCGGTCTAATGACAGTTTTTCTGCAAGAAGCCATAGCAGAGTTATCAGATAAACAGAAAGATTAAGTAATGGCCTTATTTGAGAAGTATTGGGTGATTTTTCAGCTGATGATCATGATCTGGGATGCGCTCATGAAGTCATTCATCTGGTAGATAAGAGGCTCACCTTCCTATTTAGTCTTGGCCCGTCTGCTGCTCAAGGGTTGTAGAGAAGGTATTATTCAATTAAATACGGAAGCTGCAAGAGCAGGGGAGGCTGGAGCCCTCCAAGAGTCCTTGAGCTTTACCTGTGTTAATCACTAAGAAGAAGGATGGCACCAACTGGGTCGTGATTGACTACCAAAAGCTAAACAGCGTATCAAAAAAGATTTAAGCCCGCTGCCCCAAATTGATCATGCATTAGATCAGTTAGGTAGAGCTCGCTATTTTTACCATGGACCTGATATTGGGTTATTAGAAAATTGAGTTGCCAGTGGCGGAACAGGATAAGTGTGCCATGATCACTTCCAAAGGGTTATTCCAGCCCATTCATATGCCTCAAAAGCTATGCAACGCCCTGGCTACATTACAAAGGGCTATGGACACTATTACAGGGGATCTGAAGTTGGCATGCACATTTTTACATTTATGAAATCAAAGTTTTCTCATGAAGTTTTCAGAGCATCTGGATCATTTGGAGGAGGTGTTCCGCCAGCTTGGAAAGGCAAACATGAAAATTAAGCCTGTAAATGACACTTCTTCAAAGAGAAGCTGGAGTATTTTGAGTTTTTGGTAGACTCAAAAGGACTTAGCCATTACTGGTTAAGGTGGAAGCTATCAGTAAAAGGGCTGACCCAGTACAAAGGATGTGATTCAGGTGTTTCTAGGCATGGTCTGTTTCTACCAACGCTTTATTCCCATTTTTAGTAATATCATGGCACCACTTTTTGAGCTTTTGAAGAATGATGCAACATTTAAATGGGAAGAACGACGCCAATGTTGTTTTGATACACTCTGGATGGCGCTGGTTATTGAACCAATGTTATGATACCTGAACTTCGAAATTGAGTTCATTGTTTAGACGGATTCCTCTCTTTATGCCATCAGGGGAGATACTACCCAACAGGACGATGAGGGGATGTAGTACCCTCGCTTACTGCAGCAGGATTCTGAACTGTCATGGGCGATATTATATGGTGACTGAGTGAGAGTGCCTAGCTGTTATACACACTTACAAGAAGCTTCAGGTGTGCCTTCTTAGAGTAAAATTTAATGTTGTAACTGACCACGCTTTCTTTCATTGGCTGCAAAATTTCTGGGAGCTGGAGGGACGGCTTGAAAGATGGGCTTTCAAGCTTCAAGTCCACGACTTTAAAATACTCCACCATCCTGGTGCTAAGCAGCAAAACGCCGACTGTCTTCCCAGCTACTGAAGGACGCCATGATGGTAGATCAGGGTGATTTGATGTATAACAAGATTATCTGTGGCAGTCACACTATAAACATCTCAAGTTATTCAGGCATTGCATGGAATGAGGGCTGGCACTTCCTTGAACAATGGTGAGCTATACAAGCTGGTCGGTGGAGTTACATAGAAATTTCCCAAAACCTTTGCTTGGACAGACATTTCTTTAGCGCCCATAAGGCGGTAGGTCATAGAGGAGTATGCAAAACGTTGTGGCTACTGCGTCCACTATATTTTTGGAAAAGCATGCACTTTGAAGTGCTTGAAACAATCTTTAACTGTCATATGTGCCAGTTGAATAGATCTTTTGTAAGAAAACCTCTTATTGGCTTGTGAAGTCCCACTTTGCTTGAATATCTGTATCCATTGATGTTTTGGGATCTTTGCCAATGAGCATATATTGCTCCAAGTACATCCTGGTAGCAATAGACCATTTGCTAAGGTGGGTAGAGACGCGTGCAATCAGAGATTTGGGGAAATCACCGCGGCCAAGTTCATATTGGAATCCATAATTCAATGGCATGGTTGCCCACAATTCATACTCTCTGACAATGATACCACCTTTAGTTCCAATATTCTCCCAGAGCTGAATGAGTTAATGGCCATCCTCAGTGTTCTATCAATCCCATATCATTCTGTGTCTATTGTGATGGTCTAACATGTGAATGGAAGATTGGTGAACATACTCATAAAGCTGGTGGCAGATAGACCATGGTTTTTAGTACCCTCCTCTACACCACCATTTTTGCCTATGATATTAGCTATCACCCTGCTACTGGTAAGAGTCCTTTCAGCTGCTTTACTGAAGACACCAAGCCCTGCCTGCACCAATTTATTTCTGTGTAGAATATAATTGCGAAACTTATCTGCAGCACTATTTGACAGCTTTGATAGCTACGCTAATCAAACTCCATACTTAAGTGTACTCAACCAGTTTAGTGAAAAAGATCAAAGATCATTAAGTTAATTGGCTACGGTGTAGTGGGCTGCCAAAGTTTAAAATATTTAACCAGTCTTGTTCAATGACCAGCATGGTTTTAGGCGGCGATATAAGTTGGATAGCAACAGGATCAGTCCTTTGAATTAGTAGAAAAAATGGGCGCTATTTATTACATAATCAAGGACACAATGAGCAGTCAGCTCATCAGCCAAGTGCACACTAAGTTCCTCCGACTCTAAAAACAGTAGCCAAATCACCAGGGCAGCCCATACACAATCATAAAAATACCATCTGGTTAAGAGGGAGAAATGTCAAGAAATTAACCTGATGTTTCCTCCCACTATACAGAGTTCTAGAGTAACTTATTTTTGTATTAATATTCAAGCAATTGTACTAAAAAAATATTCAAGCAATTGCAGAGTAATTTGCTGGGTCTGCTTGTCCTAGGAGGCATTTAGTATAAAATTGGTATAATTTAATTACTGGCAACTAGAAGCTAAGGATAATTAAAAACAAGTATAATATTAAGTTCCTGATAGTAGTTGGCGAATCAAATACCAAAGATTAAGAATGAGAAAGCGTCACAATATGGTGTTCTGCCAAGATTGAGTCAAGCAAATATTTAGTGAGTTCACCTGCTTGGTAGAAGTTGTGGGAGCGACTTCAGTAAGAACTAGGTGACAGTAGCAATGGAGAATGGAAAAGGGATCTCTTTAGGTTATTAAGCTGTAGTGGAATCTGTAGCGCAGAAGTTGATAACTAGTGTAGATCCCTAAGTTTGGTAGTCCAAAGATGCTTTTATTAATAATAAAGTTGTGTTCCCCATAGCGTTTAGCTTGCATTTATTATATAATTACTATCTTTGTTTGAGGACAAGATCTTTATATCGTCCTTAAGTTGTATCAATGGGCTTATACTCTGTGCAACAATCCGCTGGAGCTTATTAAATCTGCAGATAATTCTACATCTTAATAAAGGGCTCAATAGATTCTGTCAAGAGAGGTTCTGTAACTCTATTGTTCCTTGAGAGGTGTCAGGGAATTCTCAACCACACAGACAGGTAACCAATCACTAACAACAGACAATAAGAGCATCAAAAGGGTGACAGTACCCAAAGGCCTCAAGGAAAGAGTATAAAAATGATAACTTCCCAAATATGCCAAAAACTTCAGAGCCTGGTTAGACTTCAATAAAAAGTCCTTTACCAAGTGAGGATCCGCGTCTAATCTTTGAGGCCTCTATTTCAGGTGCCCAGGTTCCACCAAAGGTGGAACGAGATTGGACAATAAGTTTGAAAGAATAAATGACCTACATTTTCTGAGACCTCCTCCAGGAGGCCGGCGAAAGGTCACTCAAATATTTACTAATGGAAAAAGAATGGGTTTTTGTAAATAAGTCAACCAAAAAAAAGTGGTCTCAAGCAACTATCTTTAATGAATTAAGGGATATAATCTTCTATTGGACAAGGTACTGTTCTTAATCTATTCAATAAAGCAAGCTAATATCCTTTGTTGTACTATAGCTTAATTAACTTAAAATTATGTGATTGACTGCAATTGGATTTTGCTGTATTTGGAACACGGTAAACCAAACAGGACTTGAGCACCATTCTCCTAGAAAATGTAACGTCCAATAATACAAATAAATTAACCTTCAGAGACAATAGTGTTACACTCCTTTGACCATCACGCACACCCCCAGAACCAACCTGGACATATCTTTTCCTTTCCCCAGAGTTTTCTAGGGCGCGCTTCAGAATAGGAAGGTCCATTAACTTGAACCCCTTGGCCTCCTCCCGCTCTGCCTTTTTAGTACGTTCTGTATCCACAATTATGTCATTTAACCATGTCATTATCCTCCAGTAATTTGAGGCTCCACCCTCTATGGGCGTCCACAAGGGAAAAATTATTGGTTTAATGGGGCCAGCATCATGGCAGCGACAACTTGATTAGCCTTGAGCCCTGCAGCATCTGGAAAATGCTTATGGAACGAATCAATGAAGTATTTTCGTGGGCACAGTCATGTGCTGAGCTCAGCTATTCTCTTTGGTGTCAAATCCCTTTCCATGACACCAGGTATTCCAATCTTTATCTTACATGACAAGAGGCTAAACCCTCCTTTACTTCCCACTTTATTGTCCTATCTGCAAGGTATGCCTTTGGAGTATTTGGCGGGAGACCATCAAATAAGGTCAGCTTGCTTTAATGAAACAAGGCAAAGATCAGAATCATTGGGTAAGATTCAACTGGTGTGAGGCATGACTTGCCTACCTGACAGCACCAGGTAGAGGTTCTATCCTCTTTGACCCCAGTTTTTAATGGCTGCTTTACAGTGATATTTCAAACATCAAGCATCATGAGAATTCCCTTCTTGTGCTCTGGACCTACCCATCCCTTACCATCGGTGTTCTCCTATATATTTTTCATAGCGGCATATAAATTGATGTTGAACCCATTGTGTACTTTCTTAATGACTTGGCGAGGTCACCATAGCTTCCACCTTGGACCCACCGCTGGGTTCCAAGTTAAAAGAGGAGTTAAACTCATTTTTAGTAAATAATAGAGAACGCTCGTTAGAAGAATGTAGGCGTTACTAAAACAAAATTGGGCTAGGGGAAGATGATAAGCCCAATCATAATGGTCAGCTGCAGTGTAACACCACAAGAACTGTTCAAGGCACTGGTTCACTCGTTCTGTCTACTCATATAATTAGGAGTGGTAGGCAGTAGAACTGCGTGGACAAATCTGAAGATTTTGCATAGCTTTTCCTAGGATATGGATGTGAACTAGGGTCTGCAGTCACTAATAATCTCTTGGGGCGCCCCATGTAGAAATCAAATGTGACACAAATAACTTGGCCATTTGCGCCGCCATTATTGTGGGGTTATTTGGAGTGAAATGGGCAAACTTAGTAAACCAGTTCACCTCTACTATGATAGCATCATACCCCTCTGACAAGAATAGCTCTATAATAATATGTTTGAGAGTGAAGTCTAGGGTCTGGCCTCTTCTTAACTAGTAATAACAACCCTGTTAGAAGCTGACGGTTTTATCTCATCCAATTGCAAACCAGAGACTCCTTTGAATTTATTTCCACTTGTGCGTCCAGTACCTTCCAGCTATATGTATGGCTGAGAAGCTCCAAGGTCTTTGCCTTTCTGGTATACCCTACAGTTATTCCATCAAGGTGTTCCTTATTTATTTTTCAGATGAAATGTTCTGGCAAGAACCCAAAAAGGTCCTTGGAACCATAAAATATCAGCCTTTACATCGTACCCCTTGGTTATATTCTCCTTATTTAACTTGCATTTGGAAAAATCCATAGTATATTCTGATGATAGGGACTGGGAAAGGACGATCTTTCTGAACATATCATTTTTCTCCAGATTCTCCAGTAAAGCCAGAACCGGCATGCATGCCATGGTGGATGGTTGCTTGGATACAATCTTACCAAGAGAGATAATCAACTGGGAGTTTTGCAACTCCAAATCTTTGGGATCAGGTGCTACACAGGGAATGACTGAGAGCATCAGCCAATCATTCTCCTTTCCCTTTATAAACTCAAAATGAACACGAATTTGGGCAAGGGTCTCATGCCACAAGGTTTGCTGTGTGGTCAGGACTTGAGAAGCCATGTTGTACAATAGGGCGTGATGATCCATATAAATGCATAATGGCTAGTAAGAACCTTGTAGTGGTGACACCAATAGGTCAGTGCTCACACTACTGCCAAAAATCCTTTGTCATTTACAGAGTAAATCAATTCAGTTAGGATATTTTCTTAGAAAAATACCTAAAGGATGCTGTTAAAATCTGAGACTGGTGGCTACTCTACTTCAGAAAAAAGTACCAATTCTTTAAGTCTGTCTTTGTTGACAAATATTCCCAGAAGTTAATTGCACAGGTTTGGTATGTGCATAATCCGCGTTGCTTGATAGATATATATGAGCAATAAAGGTATAACAAATATTTTTTGTAATTAAAATTAAACCAGAAGTGGTCCAGCGCTAAACCTGGAATAATCCACAAGATACTGATTTGACACTTAGGGATTTCTTCTCTATTCTGGCTGAACTTAATCCATTCTCAGATTCAGAGGTTCTGGCCCTAGTTCTCTTTTTTTTAGTACTATATGGTCTCTGGCCCTAGTTCTCATCACGCTGAGTTGGCAGAGGGCTATGTGATAACAAGGCTCTGCCTGACCGCCACATAGCCCTGACCCTCCTCCCTAAGGTGGGGATTAGGGCTCATAGTAATATTAATAACAATAATAAAATTGTAGGGTTTGAGGGCAATGACCCTCGTAAATGGCATTCTGACAAATCAGATGCCGCCAAATCAATTAAACCTCATAATGGAGGTAGCAAGGGCCAACTAAATGGCGATCAAGTCAATCAAAGGCCACCATCCTGTAATCTGCCAAAACGAGAAATAATGAGGAAAATGGCAAAGAGCAACCCAGCGAATCAGGGGCTGCCAAGCTGAATTATGCCAAAAGCTGTAATGTCAAAAAACAAGGCAATGGACAGATCAGCGAATCAGGAGCTGCCAAGCCAAATCTGCCACTAGTCAATAATATTGAGAGCCATGGCAAAGGGCAGCCCAGAAAATCAGGGGCTGCCAAGCTAAATTATGCCAAAAGAGGAAGTATTGAGAGTTGAGGGCAGCAGCAGCTGAGTGAATCAGAAGTCACCAGAAAACTAATAATGAATTTCAATTCAAAGCTTTCAATAAGTTTGATACAAAAAGCAGAACTCTTATTTATCCCTGACATATGAATTAAATGCGGAAAAGTTTTCATAATGATGGGTTTACCTAATGAACAGTCTAGAATGGGCCCAGATGGGAATATCAGAGGCTGAGATTCATAAGTTAGGCCCATGGACAGCCTGTCACCTGCAGACTTTACAAGAATAAATTCCCCCATATCCCCTGCTTCCTAACATAAAAACAACCAGACGAAGGTGTATAGGACATCTTCATCTTCTGCTATGTGAAATAAAACCCTCAAAAATTGGAAAAAAAAATTTTAATCTTGAGATCATTTGCTAATATTTTGGAGAAAAGCCCTGGAATTTGAGTGACAAATAAGCCATTCATTAGACTTTGACGATGCAGTCACTTCTCTGTATGCCATCTCTGGCGGATAGAATGTTCTCCTCAGTGCTAGAATTTTCCTTACCATATTTCAAGGATATATCATTTATTGCTCATCAAGCCAATGTCAAAGTACCTGACCACAGCTGCACGCTCCTGTTTGCGGTCCCTCATTTTGGGCCCTCTTGACCAACTGTTTTGTTGCAATGTGGAAGGACCCCATTTGTCACAGGCTACGTTAAAGGTCGTCTTCTCATATAAGGATTCCAAACCTTACTCTTTATACACACGAAAGAGTCCACAAATTATTGTATACTACAACAAATAATTAACTGAAGATGAATAGAGCTTGTTATTCTATTAGATTTAAAGTATGATTTTCTGCCCTTTCTTTTTATTAATAGAGTTACTAAGGAATTTATAGGGGAAATTCAGAGCCTAACTCCTCAGTTGGCATCTCAGCTATAAAATGGCAGCCGTTGTCATTAAATTCCCTACATCTCTACTGGCGATGGTTTTCTTCATTGGGTTAGGTATTCCTCCGTCATACATCCCAGATACCTAAAACAGAAAGAGCCAGAAAACGTGTCTCTAACATTCCCGCTTAATCACAGTGAACCAACCACATTTGGCTAGTGACCTGCTTAGGTAATGGGACTCTCTATCCAATATACCAGGTCACAAACCAACTGATTGACTCACTAGTTGCAGGTGCATCACTCGCCTCACAACTGCTAATTAAATTATTAATAGTTTAGTGATGAAACCCAACTAATACCAACTGTTACACCTGATGGTTAATCAGCAATCAACTATCAGATGCCCAATTTTTTTGGCAACTCTGCCCGAAAAAAGGTTTTAAGCATTTGCACAGATCAATCCCTGACAGATTCAAACCTGGCGAATTACTCAAAATCCTTGGACATTATTAACCCAAAATTAAGGTAAATCGATATCTTATTTATTTGCTTAGGGGCTTCAACCCCTAGTGAACCAGCAGATAACCTAGGAGCTGGAAAAATGGGCAAAAATCCAAACGCATCCACCCTCTTGCCTAGATTTCCACTAAGAATAGGATTGGGACAGAAGAATGCTCCTCGGACCAAGTCAAATACTTCTTAGTTTTAGTGGAGCACACAGCTGATCTGCACTCAACGCTGCTCAGGACAACCTTCAGTATTCAGCTCTCTCCTTTTTTATTGCTAATGCCTCTTCAGAGCATGATCCTCACAACCCACTGTTTTGCCAGTCTGTCAATTTATTCATGATAATGCTAGTCCTGGAAAACCAGTTTTCCCCTGATCATGGCATATCACCCATTGTTGTATTCAGATCTTGGTTCAGCGTCATTTATTTCCTGATCTCCCTACTTTTTTAGCACTAGGTGGTCCCAACCTAATCCTGATCTCCCTCCTCATCCTTGATAGGAGGTCACTACTGTTGTTGTCTTTCTCGTGGAAAAATAAAAGAATATTTATAATTGCTTTTATTATTATTTTTTTCTCTTAATAACTTTTTTGATTAAATCATTCTTTCAATTTTTTGAAGCACTTTTTTCATAAATTAGAAATTAATTGTGCCAAAATTAGCATAAATAGAGCTTAATTTCACTGAATTGGATAATGTCAACCATTATATAAAGTCTGACAATCCCTCTTATCCAGCTCATATGTCTAATTATAATCCTTGGTATCAGCAATATCTTGAAAATCTTTTTGTTGAAGACGCCCATCTCTTCCAATTGATGAGTCGTTCTGCTCATAAGAACTTCTATGGTCCCCCTAGGACCAATATTCCAAGTCAAGCGCATGTAGGTAGTCCTTATGCTGTCCTACCAGAAACGGTTCCTGCTCCAGATGAAACCTTAATAGCGACCATTTTGAACAAATTGCAGCCAATTCCCCCTCTTCCATCAGATCCCAAAATTGGACTTCAATACTCTCCTATATTCAGCTTCTTGTGCAGATAATCTCATTATAATTGTCAAGCGTCCTGAAGAAATGCCATCTGATATTAGTTGGTTGTTTTGTGCAGGATTCAACTTTCTTTCTGAGTTCCTTTTTAAACTCGGCTAATATTATAAACCAGCTGTTCTTTTGACTGAACTAGCTTCTTAAATTACAATCATTTTGAGCTCCCCTATGCAGAATTAAGGAACTAAGTAATTGAGGCTATCTAAAGGCTCTAAAACCTCAATCTCTCAAGCTTCTTAGTTACAAATGTTGCAGCCTATGCTCTTTGTTTTGTGGGACTAGTTATTTGAAGTTGGACCTCAAAGTTTCCAGCCTCCTCAAAAATTCCATCTTTTATTCTATTTTCAAATTCAAGAAGCTCAAAATGTCACCTTCAGGATGCAGTTTGCTCCTTGCATAACTACCCCATTTCTGGAGCTTCTCATCAATACCTCCCTCTTATGGCTCTTATTTGAGGCATGATTCAGCAACCTCTTCCTAGTATCCCTTGCTCTATGCCAGCACATATGTCCAACGTACTTGACAAAGCCCATTGACAAGCACTCAAGTCCAATCTTCTGGCTTTAGTGCATATTGGGACTATTTGGGCTATTCACCAACTGCCTATTTCTCTTCTGCTTCTTTTCTTCACAATCTGTAGTATCACATCTGACGAGTACAAACATCTCAATACATCATCCCCTCATCACGTTTTCTCAGGGTTCAGCCTTTGCCAACACACTTGGCTTTGAGTAGGTCTAGCCCTTGCTAGCATTTAGCCTCGAATTGATTTTGACAATTATTTATTCCTAAAGCTATACATCCTCCCCCTCAAGAGCCAACATATGTGGAAACATCCCCAATGTGAGGATACTCTATAAAAATACTTGATATTCCACTTTTTGGGGTTTTTTCTATATATTTTTATCAATTTTTCTATCTTTTTTCCTATTTATATATGGGAAAAGTCCTTTACTCAGTTCAGTGGTCCATCTTTTTAATCTTTATTCCACCAAACTGTTTCTTAGGTATAATATGACCTACCAGTTTTCATGGTTTAGAGGTCTTAATTTTCTAAGACTTGACCATTTATTCTGGTTCAGTGGTTGCTTTCTAGGGCTTAACTAAAAATTGTTTGGACACAACCATCTCATTGGTTCAGTGAGCCTTTAGGAACACTCTTATTTTTTTCCTGGATCCACTTCTTTAGATACTTAGCATGAGCCTGGTTAATTATATTTCATCTACAAGGTTCTTGATGTAATATGAATCCATCGCCATCTTAGCAATAATCTTGAACGGACCTGACCACAGTGCATCTAGTTTATTTCTTCATCTGAAGCTATGCATGTTGCAATAGGCTACTATATCGCCTACATGTTATTCAGATAATGCCATTAAGTTCTATCATCATCTGTTGTCTTAGCCTTGATTATTTATTCGATGTTGTATTGAATGCTTCTAACTGCATTCTGATTATAATATTTAAAGTCAGATTAAGTACTGATTAGCACTTATATATGATTTTAGTTCAACCACCAAATATAGAATCAGTGGTAATGCAGCCTTTCTTCCATACAGCAATTTGAACATCATTTTTCATGTCAATGTATGGTTACTAATATTGTATGCAAATATTACCAAACTGAGGTAAGTTCCCCTGGCAGAAGATTCTCCAGAGACCAGCTTCCTCAACGTCGTGGCCATCATTCCATTCACTCATTTTTACCAGTCCGTTCGCCTTCAGCCAGTAAGGTACTGACACAACTCCTTGGATACTATTATTTTGTTCAACCTTAGAATCATGTGAAGATGAAATTCATTCTGTTGTTGCTCAACAATACTTGTGGGAATCCATAGTGATATAAAACTTGATCCAGGATAAACCGTGAAGTACTTGTTGCATCCACTTTCACTAAAGCCTTCATCTTGACCCATCTAGTCAGATTATCAATTGCAACTATAATGTATTTGCCTCCCCCTGCTTATAGTCAGCAGTCCCACCACATTGAGGGACACTGTATGTCAGTCAAATCCAGGGCAGACCAGTCAATATCCAGTTGTGTTCTTGTGGTTTGTGCAACTAGCACTCCATGTAGCAAGCCAGATAATCACCCACATAATGATTGATAAAGTCACAGTAATATCACTTGTAAATGTGGTCAGTTGTTTTTCTTAGATCTCCTTGCCCAACAACCTTATGGGCAGCTTGAATTATAGTTTCACGTAAAGACAGTTTTTAAATAACAGTAATTTTCCGTTGATCATCTTGAATACTTGTCCATCTTGGTCTCAGTGTTTTCCACTGTTTTTTGAAATGCTCCTTGAATCTCTTGGGGCTCATTCCTAATTTTTTTCATGGACCGTTCTCTGAAACAGCTCATCATCTTATTGGTATACCACTTGGACCATTGGTTATCTTGATAAGCCATTTCCATTTTGATAAGAAGCTCCCGCTTGGAGGACTATCTCAAAGTTGTAAGCTTGAAGCTTCAAGGCCCATCAGGCCAAACGTCCTTCTGGTTTTTTAAAGTTGTGTAGCCAACGCAGGGAGGAGTGGTCTGTTACCACTTTTAGTGCATACCGTGAATATACGCCCAAAGCTGCTTAGAGGCGTAGATGACTGCAAGGCATTCATGCTCAGTAACGGTGTAGTTCCGTTCTGTGGCTGATAAGGTCCAGCTCAAATAAGCTACCAGATGATTGTCCCCAAGTTCATCTACTTGACTCAGGATGGCGCCAATCGCCGTTAACAAAGTTTTGTCTTGTACTATAAGCTCCCAATTGAAATTCAGATATTTCAAGATTGGCAAATTTATCAGATAGTGATGTAATTCGTCAAAAAATGCTGGGCCTCTTCATTCCATATGAATCCTTTCTTTGGATCCTTCAGCAAATGAAAAAGAGGCTTGGCGATTCTCAAAAAACATATAAACTTTGGTAGTATCCGACCATTAAGGAACACTTGGATATCTTGGACACTTCTCAGGATGGCATCCGCTCTATGGTTTCAGTTTTCTTGGTTTGCGGCTGCAGTCCACTGGAGCTAATGATGAACCCAAGATATTCAAACTCTCTATTAATGAAGTGGTAATTACTCAGCTTAATCTTCAATTTAGCTGCGGAAAGTCTCTTGAAGTCTTCTTCCAAGTGATGCAGATGGTCAGTAAAGGTCCTACTGAACATATTTATATCATTTAAGTACACCTGAACGCATGACAACTTCAAGTCATTCAATATGGCGTCCATAGCCCTTAGGTGCGTCGCAGGCGCATAGTAAAGATCTTGGGGCATCCTAGTTGGTTGTTATAGCCCCTGTGTGGTGCTGATTGCGCACTTCTCTTGGTATTCCTTTGAAAGATCGATTTGCCAATATCCCAATATTAGATCCATTGCGGAGAAATACTTCACTTCTCCCAATTGATATATAGTGTTGCTAATTTGTGGTAGTGGATATGATACTTTTTCATTATTTTGTTCATCTTTTGATAGTAAATTACCAACCAATTAGAGCTTTTTTTCTATCAGAATAGGGCTCACCCATGGATTCAACAACAGAACTAGGAGCCCATGCTCCACTAGTTTGCTGATTTCCTCTTCCACTACCACCTCAGTGGACTTTGACCGTTGGATTGGTCTCATCCATATCAGTAACCTTTCCCTGGTGTTAACGTTATAGACTACGTTCTTCATGCATTCTAAGTCATGATCATCCTGGGTAAAGATTTCTAATAATTTTTGAATAGTTCAAGCACCTCCTCTTGATGTCTTTACATCAGGTCAGCGAGTTGCTCTTTGTTGATTAATAAGGTAATACTTTTGACAACCCCTTCAGGCAATCCCATTTTGGCTGGAGTCCCAAAATCATGGAATTTTTTTAATTCCACTGTCAGGATCAGATGGACAAATGCAATGATCTGATTGTTCTCAATCTTTACTGGTTTTCCACTCAAATTAGCCAGGAGAACTCAGATTTCCCCATGGCCCAGCATTACTATCCCAGGCGCCACTCATGGCTCTATTTTAAACTTCTTTCATGGGCTGCCAACCTCTGCATACAACAGCTCAGGTATCTCCAACATCAATCCTGTATTAACTATTATCTGTGATACCAGCGGTTTGGTGTTTGATGTCTTGTTTATAACGGAACTTTCCAATTTCCAGGATTTCCATCAGCATTTTACTTTGCTTTCATCCAACTAATTAATAGTGAATTAGAATAAACCTTAGTTGTAAATCAGATTCTTGGAGTTGTTCTTCCTTTTAAGTGGAGTTTCCCCATCCCTCTGATAAACTAGAGGAAACAATTTAACCCAATATGGTTAACATACTATCTTCAAAGATATTTTAAACCCATATTTTCTTGAGAACTCGGTCCCAATTAGAATATTGTAGTTTTGGTTGGCCAAAACTATAGCTGGGGTGGATACAACTAGGGATTCAAATATGAGTGGTAAAGCGCTATATGCTCCACATGAGATGGTTGTATTCAGTCCAGCGGTTCCATATTCCTTATTATGTTCCAAAAAGGTTAGATCCCTATTTTCTAAACCAGCTTGTTTGAGACAATATTAAATCAGCGTTCCACTGTCAATAATTGCCCGCACCCATATTAAAAGATTAGTATATCAATATATGTACACTCATAGTATTGCAAAATGGTAATTGCTGAGTGTATATTGGCGTTATTCGCCAAATTAAGGGTGTAAATTATTTGCGCCAACAGATCAGAAAGTGATTCCTTTATTTACGCTTAGGGGGATTTACAAATTTGACTCATCTAATCTGACCTCGCCAGATCATTTGGATTCTCAGCAGATTAAATCTTGCTCTCTAGTTTCCACAATATGGGTGAGCAACCTCCTTGAGATTTTGGGGTTGATCCTCTTCTCTCCAGCTCTGGTCAAGCATCGATGTTTAAGTTGACCACTTTGTAAAGTTAGTACTGAAAGTCATTATCAATAAACAGATTACTAATGTCATTGATCTCATTAAGGATATCAGGAGGAATGGTTTTAACCACAGCTCTAGACTGTTCCCCATCTAAGCCGTAGGCCCTTTTCCCAACTCCTGTGCAGGTTTGGCCTCCTTAGCCTAAACTGCATTGATTTGCTCCTTAGGCTTCTTGCTGAAGCACTGAACAGCGAAGTGGCTCTTTCCTCTGCTCTGGTGACAGCACAAGTTACACTTGTCAGTCTGTCTGAACCCCTCAGGTTTGTTTCCCGGCACTTTTTGATTAATTTATTCCTTAGCAGTTTCATTAACTTTGGTAGAATTTTTATTTTAGACATGACTCATCTTGAAGCTTTGACTAGGGGCCTTGAACGTGGCTCCTAGCTTTTAAAGTGATCCACTTTCTGCGAGGTGGTTATTTTGGTGGCTAACGTGGAAGACATAATTCAATGTAAATGGTAATAAGGCTGAAGGGCCGCTTACAATGCGATCTGCATGATAAAATTGTCCAATATTTTGCTCCAACCAAAATCAGCAATTCTTGGTAGAATCTGTTGGAGGATTTTCCTAAGGTTCCTTCTTTCTGGAATTGGATCCTGATAAATCTTGCTTGTGTTTTAACCTATGCGGGGGGCTTCTAAACTCCTTCATTATTGCAGCCTTTTCCTCTGAATACAACAAGCTTTTCCCTCTAAATGAGGTAACATCAAGTTTTAAAAGTCTGTATCCAAAAAGTTCATTATTGTCAATGCTCTTTGTCTATCACCATACCCAAACATAGTCATGTTGAACAGTTAGAAGAACGCAGGAGCGTTGTCCCAATGAAAGTAGTTAAGTTGGCGTGGTTCTGAATTCCTCTGATTTTTCTTTAGCCATCACTATCAGCTCAGCTACCCAACTGACATGAGGAGTAATCTCAGGGGTTATCTCTGAATTAGTTGTGAATGCTGTAAGCATATTCATAGGAGTTTTGATTTCCCAACTGGAGTTCTAGGGGTCTTTTATTTGGCGTCAGCCGCCGCATAAGGTTTAAATTCACATCTCTGGTTCTTCAGATCGTTGACTTGTTTCGATAGTTGTTCCATGTCTGAGCTAAGTGAGCACAAACAAATGCGATCTGTTTCACGTATCATCTTCAGGAATAAAACTTCCTTAACCAAATCACCTTCTTTCTTCTATATTAGACGTTATTTCCCTAAGTAACTCATTGCTGAAATTGGAAACTATTACTTCATTCTCAATCTTAATGACTCTCTCCTATAAGGCAAAAAAATTTTATGATAAGCTAAATTAATGCTTTCATGTTGGTTGCTAATTCCATCCAAAGCTTTCTCAATTCCTTTTATATATGAAAAGTATAATGGCTTAACTTATTCAATTACCCCCTGTAGTGAGCACCAAATGTTAAAGTCTGGGCTTATTGGCCTTAAATGTTAAGAGCTATCTTTATTGATAGTTCCCATAAGTTAACTGCACAGTTTCATTATGAGCTCAATCCATGTCGCTTGATAGATATATCTGAGAGATAATAGTGTAATGACTATCATCCATATTTGAATATTTTAAACCAGAAGTGGTCCAAAGCTAAACTTGGAATAATCCACAAAATACTTATTTGGCACTTAGAGACTTCTCTTTTATTCTGACTGAACTTCGTCCACTCTCAGATTCAGTAGTTCTGGCCCTAGTTCTCATCACACTAAGTCAGCGGAGGTTTACATCAAAGGCCTGTTTACTTCTGAGGATATCCAATCCTTACTCTTTATACACACAAAAGAGTCCACAATTATTGTATACTACAACAGGTAATTAGCTGAAGATGAATAGATCTTGTTATTCTATTAGATTTGAAGTATGATCTTTTTTGCCCCTTTCTTTTATCAATAGAGTTACTAGGGAATTTGGCACCCAAATCCTTAGTTGGCGCCTCAGCCATGAATTGAAGCTTTTGCCATTGAATTTCCCCTATACGTTTCTACTGGCGATGGTCTTCTCCTTCAGGTTAGGATTCCTCTGTTGGAAATCCTCAAGATCTAAAATTGAAAGATCCAGAAAAAGTGTCCCTAACATTTCCCGCTTGATCACAGTGAACCAACCATATTTGGCTAGCGACCTGATTAGGTAATGGGACTCTCTATCCATTATAGCAGGTCACAAGCCAACTGATTGATTTACTAGTTTCAGGTAACATCACTCACCTAATACTGCTGATTAGATTCTCAATTCATCATTGATTAAACCTAACTGATCACAATTGGTACACCTGATAGTTAATCAGCAATCAATTATAAGATGCCCATTTTTTGTTGGCTTCTCTTCCCAACAAGATCTTAAGCATTTGCACAGATCAATCCCAACGGATCTAAACTTGGAAAATTACAAAAAAACCCTCAGATATTATTACCCCAAAAATCGAGGTCAATCAATATCCATGCTATTTGCTAGTGGTTATTATCCCCTAGTGAACCATCAGATAGCCTAGGAAGCTGGAAAGGTGGGCAAAAATTCCAACAGAAGGCCAGGAAGCTCCAATGGAGCAGAAGGTTCAAAGGCTAGATCACTATCCCTCATTCCTAGGGTGCTAAAAAATTAGAAGTGAGATTAGTGGAAGATGAGGCTTCAAGAAAGCATATGGATGAGATAGTCTGAGGATTAGATGTCCTACACTAATGGGCTTCCTGTAACCCAACCTTACCTTGGAGGCGCTTGATGAGAAGTTGAATAATATGCATCTGTTTACTAAGGTCACTAATACTGGCTAGATTAGTTATAGAAAAGCTTTACAAACTTGAAACCTGAGTCAGCAACTTCAAAGCTGATATTACAGTCTTAAAAGTCTAGATGGCCAAAATTCCAATAAACCCGCCCTCAAACAATACTGGAATAAATTGAAAGATTACATTAAAAAGTGAGAAGACAATTGGATAAAATAGTCCTCAAATGTAAGTTGAAACAGTATCATACGAACCAAGCCATAGTGTGGTAATGCTATAAGTACCCTTTCTTCCCCCTCTGGCTCTAGCTTTACTCGGCTTTAGGAAGAGGTTCATCCTTAGTCAAAAATGTATTGCTTTGTTCTTAAATGTAAAAAGAGTTTAATGGAGGAAGTCAACAAATAGAAAGTAAAGCATATCCATCCTTGATTCTTTGAAGAAGATAGTGAAATAATTAACCCACATCTGAGTGACTGTCAAACTTAGGAGCAAGTCAAGACCGCCTTAATTCAGGAGTTCAGAAGTAATTAAACTTTCTCTAACAAAAAAGAAGCCCTTCTTGGTAACTCCCCTAGATAAGGTATAGAGTTTCATTGACTTCACTAATTGATTTTATGCTAGCGCTCACCATTTAATACCAACCACATCTCTCTAGATTCCCCATCACCGCTATTTCTCTCTGCCAAGAGTCATGGCCTGATGTTTAATTACACATGGTAGGGATCAAGCGAAGCCTTAAATTCTTTTTTTAGGATCAATGATGCTCTCAAAATTTTCCTCAAGCTACAGTAAAAGAATTCCTACTTCTCAGAGGCCCCTCAGCTGGCCAGTCATACATGCTATCAAGGTATAGGCTAGAGCATACCAATATGCTCCTAATGAAAATTTTGTCATCACACCACGGAAAATGTTGGATAAAGAACGCCAAGAGAGCAGAGAAGAGCAGTCAGTACTAAGAAATAGACTAATCATACTGATAATTCCACCAACATGCCTTTATCTAAACCTACTCTAATTACTTTTTAAAAGCACCACCTCTAAGGATACTTCAATAAGTAATTTATCTACTTTTGTTAATAAACATCTTAATACTGCTTACTCTTCTTCTGTCAAGTTGCCCATGTTCCTTACTTTGTCGCCAAAGTTTGGTATACTAGTAATTTAGGGTTTCAAAGAGGCTCATATAATCCCCATACTTTCAATCATCAATAGTGGATCCTCAGTGAAGTCGTTTCTTTAAAGAACATAAAAGAATCAAGATTGATTCCAAGTTTTCATATTACATGAGTTATGTAATCTGTCCCCAATGAAAAAATCCATCAGGGCCTATTCTGCGCCAAAATTAAGTTTAGTAAGCTATTCTTAGACACCTTAGCTTTTTTGACGCCACTGCTATGATTTACTGCTGAGTACCCAATTCCTCTGTTATTATAATTTAATCATCTATAACGCTGAAAAACTATTATCCTTACTTGTAACACATGTCCCCCAAGGATTTTTAATCTACCAATGATTTCAAGGAGCTATTAAGGCCCATACCTACCTATTGGAGATGGATGGCAATATTGACGCAAATATGTATCATGTCCAGGGTCCCTGTGTGCGGCTACCACCACATATGGATGATGTGATAAAAGGAAAGCTCCTTATATTCTCTGAAACCAAAAATCTCCTCCAAAGTACCAATATTATCATTTCCAGGGACATGTAAACATTTCTCCTGAGAGCCTCTTGAAGATATAAGATGTTGATAAAACATTGGTAAGAAAATCTTAACTTTTCCACGAGTATATAATCCTGCATATACCATCTCCATCTTGTACTGTTGGTCAATTTGTCAGAAAAATTGTGTATGGTGGGTCTAACACTCTAATAGCATATTTTATTTATTACCTGTTTGTGAGAACTGGTTTTTGGAGGATTTAAAAGTATCCGCGATTTTAGGCTAGAGCCTTCCATGATGGCTAGATTGAGGCTAGGTTGAAAAGATTTACTCTTGATCAAAGGGTAAAAGTTGATTCTAAATTAGATTTATGTTGATCTGTTCTCATCCTCTACATATGACCTTAGGAAAATGAAAATAGTATTGCATAATTTAAAAATGGGATTTGCCCCCCATTTTGGCGTGGCCTTAATGAAAGAGTAAAATAGAAGAAGCTCTTTTTACTATCGATATCAACAAGATATTAGAGTTGGGACCTTTGGTACCATATTGAAGCCCATGGACATCGCTCCTACTTGTTTTTAAAAAGGTTGAAAGCCATCGTGATGTCATGAACTACCAAAAGCTTAAATCAGTAATCAAAAAAGGTAGTTACTCATTGCCCCTGATTGATGACTTATTACAGCTCCTTTGTAGAACCTAGTCTTTTTTGCAATTTATCTCTTGATGAGTATCAGCAGATTGAGTTAGCACCTAAATACTAAGCCAAATGTGCACTAATCGCCAATAAAGGACTATTTGAACTGTCAAAAATGCCACAATAGCCATGCATTGCCCTAGAAACCTCTCAGAAAGCGCTTAATGGACTATGAGTGACCTAAAGTTAAATTGTGTATTGGTTTACCTCATAAAATCATGGTGATCTCAAATACTTTTAATAGCATTTAGGAAATTTTCGTGAAGTATTTGACTGGCTAAGATAGGCAATCTTTAAGCTCAAACCTTCCAAATGCTCATACTTCTAGCATAAAATGGAATTCTTTGATAATAAAGTCACCAAATAAGTTATCCAATTTATCTCAGACAAAGTTTCCACAATTAAAAAGATTACCCTCTCCAAAGTCTTATGGACATAAAAAATTCCTTGGGTAATGAGTTACTACATAAAGTTCAATTTGACCTTTTCCAACCCCGCCAAAGCTCTAGTCTTTCATCTTAAAAAGTTACTTATATATGGAATCCCAAGCAGGACCAAGAACATTATAACTTAGAAATGCCTTAGTTACCCATACTTTCTCATATATACAAAATTTGGTCAGCACTTCTTGCCATTTACTGACGCCAGTGATGTTGTTGTGGGGACCATACTTTACAGTAAGATGCCCAACAAGTGGACATCCAGTGTTCTACTTTAGTAAAACCCTATCCAAGGCCGAATGAAAATACAAATTACTAAATTAGAAATTCTTGGCCATGCTTCTTACAAATAAGCAAATTTGACCTTAAAAAGAAATTATTTCACCATCATCACCAATCATGCCTTCTTCAAATGGTAAAGATAAAGAATCCTAATGGAAGTCTCTTTAGATGGGCGCTATGGGTGCAGAATAATGACCTTTTTATAGTTCATTATGCATAACTAGCCACCTGAATGCAGATGGATTGTTGTGGATGAAAACATTGTCTGCGTTAATTCTGAAGAGAACCGCCTGTATGCTCTGATGTTTAGCATGCAGATAGTAGCTGTAGACACTGGAGACGGATGCTGAATTACAACTATGACAAAAGGTACTAAAATAAAGAATTTAATGCTCTACAAGTTTGTCTTTGGGAAGTTTTTGCTTTATATGTGTACAGCCTCTAAAAATAATCTTACTCTTGAGGAAAACTTCAGCATAAGACATGGGGCCGTCAAGAAAGTTTATTAATGGCTGATAATATAATTTTATTGAGACTAAATGCTAGAGATCATTAATGAGGTTATGGAATCATCTTGACCTGTTGGGCTCATGACCATCCAAATCCTCAATATCAGCATTAAGTTGTAGTTCCTTCATCACCATTTTAGTATGTTCAGTGTCAATGTAGTAGTACCATCGTCCACGGGTCTCCATGGCCATCAATATTTTCTTCCCATCATTGGCCATCTATTTTAAGTGAATCAAAGCTATCTATGTCCCCAACGCCACTGCAAAAGCTAATTCTGTCAATTCCATTCTTTTTTCACACAAAATGGATTCTTTTAAGGTTTTATCTTTCTTTTAAAGTTTAAATTTTATGTCACAAGTAGTGTAAGAACTAACTTTATTTAATTGGTACCAGCCAACATTTACTGCCCTCTACAATCTCTCTTCTATAAGGTGGTGTAACAAGCAGTCAAGACTCTTATATTTAATCTTCAGAAAAATGGTATCCACCAAGCCTTTACATAGGAATCACTATCTTCCCTCTTCCTTACTACCTATCAATTAAGCTATCATCACATTATCAAGTTGTCTCTGTTACATGCCCTCTACAAAGAAGAGCTTCAATTACCTAGCAGTGTGAAACCTCAGTAGAATCTTCTTCTCCTAAAATTACTGAGTTGACCATGAGGTCGCTAGACAACGAAATACTTTATTACAAGCGCTTGCCATTATTAAAACTATCATGACTACTAAAAAAGGAGACTACGCGATTCAATTCTCATTGACTGACTCTTTCTACAATGAATATATATTTTGTTTTTTATTCCCATACCCCTGATTAACAACATAAAAACCTTAGAACATCCTGGTCAGGTCTATATTATGTCCTATATAAGGTGGGGTTTGAATTTACCATTACAGATGTTGCCAGGGTACTGTAGTACATTATTATTCATACTAAATTCTCTTTAAACTATGTCCCTTATAACAGGATCTTTGGGGCACTGTCATAATTTGTATTAATGTGCAATAAAAACAATATGTTAGGATCAGAGTGGTGAGAGATTTAATGGCCTCTTCCAGAAATGGGTCTTGATGAAGCAAATGACATGCCACCTAATGAGTCAATGCCCACAAATGAGCAAGAACAAATTAGGGGATTCATTAATCATTATAAGTTATGGTCCATTATGGTCCACCAATTAACAAACAGGGTAAACTGTAATCAAAAGCCAAAAATCCTCAACCTGAAAGTTTTAGGACAGTGATTTAAATCAATACAGATGATAGATGAAACTGATCGCTGCTCAACCCTAATATTAGATGAGAAGGGAAGGGAAGATCCTGATCAAGGAGGGCCAAAGTGCTCTCTACATCACAGGACCCCCAGTCACCCTATAAATATTGACGAAGGTTTTGTCTTCAAAGTGTACCAAATTCTATCATATGTTAATATAAACTACATTTTATGCTCCTTGGTAGCTTTACAACAAAGTGTTTATCAGTTTTAGCCCTATCTAAGGTTGTTATTACGCATCCTATGGATACAAAAATGCCTAGTCATCACTTTTCAAAAGCCATTATGCTACAAAAAAACATCGTTAAGGATGATAGGATTTCCATACAAATAACCTCTGAGAAAACAAAAAGAATCTTCAGATTACTATAGCGGTTAAGCTGAGTTTTATGTCCAACATTAAGGCAAGACTACATGACTCCCATAGGAGGAAGGAGTTTATATATCACTTAATAAATATAATTCAATTCTTATAGATAAATAGGTAAGGGAGGGTGTCCCAGTGGTAGAGTATAAACTCAATGACCATTTGTCAACTTTGATCCAGTAGATGAACATATGTATGGGACAATTTATACTGTGCTGGCATTGCATAATAATTCCCTATTGATTTGGTACATATCAAGGCAGTCCGTGGAGTTCCAGGCCTATTAAAATGCTGAGAAAGGAGGTTTACCAGGATCTTTCCTCCTTTCACATTAACTTTAATTTTCTATTTCCACATTGGTCAGTGTAAAGTCTTAAGTCAGATCACCTTGTGTAAATTACAAGGTTGTGATATCATTATTTTTCATTGTAAATAAATGTGACAAAATTTATTGATAATATATGTTTTAATGTTTGAAGCTTATTCATACTTATAGCTGTTATTAAATAGATTTTCTAGGATAAAAAAGATTGATCCAATAAGATTATAAATTGAAAATACAAAGTGATGCAGTTGCAAATGTATTAAATTTGATTACAATATCCTTTGAGTCCTAAAAGCCTCAAAGACTCCTAGTGCAGGAAACTTTGCAGGATGAAGGGCTGGGGTAATGCCCCCCACAGCACTAGGGCTGCTTGAACCTAAGCACCATAAAATGTGGACCCAAGCACGATTTGCGTGTAGCTTGAAATACCCCAAAACTGATATATGTCCACCCTGTTTAAATACTGGGCAGACCATCTGCACCAACCAGGACAGGCTATATGCCTCTCATCTCCCTTGTGTGAGACAAGACCTGATGACCCCAGGTTTAAGGCTCCTGATGGGGGAAAAGCGGATCCCTACAATCTTTTTATATGCTTTTTAATGAGAGTTTTTCTATCAGTCACCTTTTTGTCCAGGAAGCCTTGAGTTCCTTCCAAATTAATTGTATTTCCTTGAATATTACTTTTGTCACCAGTCAGCTCATGCTAACAGAACTGGAAGCCAAATGAGCTTCAGGCCAACTCATTAAGCCACTTCATTTATTGTAGGCAGGTGCACCAAAGCGCAGCCAACTAAGAGTGTCCCTCCCTTGTCCTGGAGTCTGCACCAGGAAAACCCCAGCTCTCAGAGAAGCCATTTTACAGGCACCATGCCTGACTCATACTCCCCTTCCTGTCCATATTCTTCCTCAGGGAGTGGTAGACACCCATGAGAACAGGTTGGCACAGTCATCACTACCATCCTGAACACCCTTCAGGCCACTGCATAACCTGACAAGTGCGCCTCTCTAGGTTCTGGTGTTTGATACTCACTCATGTTTTTATGTGCCTTCTCCAGTTGCACCATGAAGAGGCCTCAACTAACCTTATCTAGCTCCCTACAATATCCATATGACTAGATTGTTAATGTAACTTGGGTGCATTTTATATAGTTTTTAGATACTATAAACTTAAGTCGTGAATTTCAACATAAAATTAAGTCTCATATTGTATCATATAATTTCATATATAAACTTATGCAAAGATGATATAGTCATATTGTGTATAAAGCATAACATCTATTGCACTATAAAAGAATCTTATTATATCAAACATCAAGTAAATCTTATTGATAATAAACTTATCTAGGTCTCAATTTTGCTAAAATAACTTTTTCAATTGAATTTAAAGTTTCATAAAAGTTTTTTTAATTCCACCCGCCTTTTGCCAGCGCCAAACCTAGCCTATGTGGACTATATTGACGCCTGATGACTCATATGGGGCGGCAGTGCGCCGCCTCCTAGCATCTATCAGCTGCTGCCAAAACGCCACTGGGCTGGCCCAGATATCCCTTCAAATAATTAAGTCACTACATCCCGCTTTGGGACTTAGCCCATCACATTTCACGCTCTTTTTCAGTGCTCAGAAGCCCCTGGTTCTCCCTCAGAGCAACCTGCATTTTGGTCTTTGGGTCTATTATGGGAACCTCGTCCCTTAAATAAGCTCAGCTATCATTGAGATGGCCACAGCAGTTTAAAAACCCACCAGATTCATTTATTTACGCCCTTTTAAGGAGTACTTTAATCTTAGCATCTCATATGAAGCCCACGCTGTGGTGGCAGCACAGCTGCCTTAAATTATAAAATACTTTTATTTTAACCATCTGAATTTGCTTTCCAGATGAGGCTATACTGGTGGTCCAGTTTGACAGCTTGCCTTCTCACCTCTCACCTAAACGCCTCCTCCACGAGCTCATGGAAGGCTTAGCTTTCTACAGCGCTGACCCCATGCTGCAGCTTATAGTGCCAAATGGTGCCAATCGTCCCACTGGGCCTCGTGCATTTATGACGATCTGCCCCTTCTGTTGGAGAATTCACCTTTCAATGCCCCCGTGCCATGATAAAATATTCCCCTGAACATCCTTTCTAGGCATTCATTAAAAAAAGGACCTGCTAATTGCCCCATGTGCTTTACTCTCAACCATCTAAAAGTGCAAGTGCCCTGCTCTTTTCACCAAAACTGCCTCCGCCGCTCCTCATTCTGTTGTAAGCCCCACTTATGATTTTACTGAATTTTTTCTTAGATATCAGTCCTTTCTCCCCCACCCTCAACTGCCGCAGTTGCTGCTCCCACCGCTTTTCTCAACCAAGGTTTGACCGCCTGACCCATTCCTGAGCAGATTACAGCCAATGTATCAGTGAATTGAGGTGGTACAAAGTGCTTGGCCAAACATCATCTGCCACCCAACAAACTACTGTTGCTGGCTCAGTGCTGGCAATAGAGAATCCTTTTGACACCCTCAATTGAATTAATATTTCTGAATGTGCCTATGGAACTAAACCTGACTTCGCCTGGTCAGAATTAATCTCACAACCCTCTGATTCAACTCCCCACCGCCATTTTTGTCCTTTCAACTGTTTCCAAATATACAAAACAATTTTATAAAAATGCTGTCATAAAGGCTACTGCCCCCACCAACTCTCTCCACTGCCAGGCCCTTTATTTAAGTCCAGGGGAACATCCCCTGTGTGTCGATTGGGCCCTCTTCCCATTTCCAAGTAAAAAGGTTTTGAAGAGAAAGGCTGTAACCCTTGTCACCCAGGGCGACCTCACTCATGTGGTGGACAAGTGCTGGGTAACAGCTCTCCCTCTTCAGATCCCTCCCTCAGTGCCCACACTCACCTCTCCCAAACTTTTACGCCTGATCAGGGAAATTTGTGCTGAAATCACTAAAATGAAGTCGATCAGTCCAAAAATGAGTGGAAACAAGCCCAATGATTGGAATCCACATAGTCAAAAAGAAATGAAGATTGATTCATTGGCCAGAATCACTGATGGTTTCAAGTCAACCAACACCATGATTGTCAAAATTAATCCCCTCCCAAAATCGTTGGGGATGATCCCCAACATGCAGATAGCAGCATCAGACACCATTGACAATAGTTTGAAGCTCCCTTCTGGCAAGTTTGGGCGTTGCAGCTGATTCAACGCTTTTTGACAAATGAACATCCCAGCAACTGGGCATGGGCGGGTTGGGCATTCTGAACCCATTCCCAACCAATTAGGACCACCCCTACATGGGGTGGCCTTGGGGATTCCTGTTGCTTCTCAGGCCAGATGCTGTCATGCCAACCACCGGAAATGCAGTCAAGCCTCAGTTCAGGCGTTTGAGGTTGAACTGACAGTGACTTGGCCTGCTGCCAAATCCTTCAATGTCAGTTCCCAGTGAGCTTATTGGCCCCCATTCCCAAATAATTCGCCAGTTAAGTCAAACTTGAGGGACCTGATCCTGGATTTTTCCTCATCAATCAACCACTATTTAATCAGTTGCATCACACTGAGTATATTGTTGGTTGATTTTTCTTCCTTTATTTTCCATCAAAACCATCCCAAAATTTAGTTTTTATGTTGAAAAATAAACTGCCTTTTCCACTGACACTCACACACCCCTTAGGGTTAACAGCCATATTTTTCTGGTATTTTATTATGTGCCTGTATGAGATTCTGGCTCACTGGCAGTTATTAGCAAAGCTCCTTTCCATTTTTATATCCGTCATACCAACAGCAGTGCCTTTGGCATTTTGATTTGCCGTTTGGGTGCTCTGGCACTTAGGCTGGCAGGCCAGTCTAATTCTATCTTGCTGTTTGCTGACATAATTGGACAACCATTACCCCTAACCATTTCCGCCTTTCTTGTTGATATTGGCATAGCATTGGCCCCTTCTTTGCAGCTGAACCAGGTTGTGGAGAAAATTTTCCCTGTCCATGATAGCCTAATTTCACTCAAAATGTCAAATCCACACCCCATAGTTGCCACAGCTATTGTGCCCATATCAGTAGGATCTGACATTCCGACTTGGAATGAGCTTACTCCCCTTATGAATCTAGAGGTTTCCCCTAACCCCATTACCATCTCTTCAGTATCACTGGATTCATCCACAACTACCAATAAAGAGAACTTCGCGTACTTCTTATTACCCGTAAATATTAGTGTTGGGTCCCATCACATCTCCTTTGAGGCCCTGGTGAATACCAGAGTTGCAGGAAATTTTATGAGTGTTAAACTGGCTCAACAATTGGAACCTGACCTGGATGCAGGCCCTTCATTGATGGTTGCATCATCAGCTTCCCAAACCTCATACCTGGTTTGCCGACCAGTCACATTCTTAATTCACTAGTTCAGCTTCTGTGACCAGTTCTCAGCAATGCCAAACTTGGTGTTCTTGGTTATCTTAGGAGTTGGTTGGTGGCTTCAGCAACATGTTAAGATTCATCTAGAGTCAAATATGTTGTCTTTTGCCAATGATTAAACTGAGAAAAAAATTTCCTTTAGTTAATACCTAAAGAAAGCTCAAGGTCGCAGCTCCATAACTTCCCTTGTTTCCCCTTTGGGCCTCCCGTTCAATCTTCCCAAAGAAGTGATGCGCTACTGGAGAATCTTCAATTCCAAGAAGGCAGACTGTCTTTCCCCTCAAACCAGATTTGACTGTGGATTCTATATGATGGTACAGTTGGTAAGTATCAACTGCCCGCTGTATCCCCACACAGCAGAGGAGGAGGTTGTGCTCAACACTTGGTTAGATGATATGCTGAAAAAAGGGTGGTTGTTTATGGAGACATCGCCAGTTGCATCTCCCATCATCTTTGCTAAAAAATCCGATGTTCCCTCCATCCCTTCATGGATTATGGACATTTAAACAAAGCACAGTTTATGATCCCTACCTCCTGCCTTTAAAGAAGACAATAAGCCAAGCAATTGCCAAACCTTGGGTGTTCTCTAAGCTGATCTCGTCAACGCCTTTAGCCAGATTCAATTAATGGAAGGGCAAGAATGGTTAACAGTGATTTGGACAAAGCGAGGCATTTTCTAATTCTGCATGATGCCCTTTGGGCTGAATAATGCCCCCGCTATGTTCATACATATAATTGACAATGTACTGGGTGACCTCCAATTTACTTGCGCAGTAGCTTATATTAATGATATTCTGGTTTACTCCCCAACTCCTGAACAACACTCTATTGACTTGGAAGCAGTCATGGCCGCTTTGCATAAGGTGGGCTTGTTTATCAAGCCTTCCAAATGCAAGTTCTATAAGGAGAATGTTAGCTTCCTTGAGGACCTTGTCCTTAAGGATGGCTACACAATTTTTCCTAATAAGTTGGATGCTACATGGGAATGGCCTACCTCAAAAACCCAGAAACAATTACAGAGTTTCTTGGGAACCATTATTTTCCTAAATAAATTTTCCCTGGCCCTTTCTCAGTTGGCAGCCCACTCCACCCCTTCACCGTTAAGAACATATCATTTTGTTGGACGTCCAAATGCCAGCAGGCGTTTGAGTCAATCAAGGAAGTGTTCTTATCCTCCTATCCTGAAAAACGTGGATCCTGCAAAACTATATATTGTCACATGCAATGCCTCCTTGTTGCAGTAGGGACAGTACTGCTCCAAGAGCATGAGGGCTTGGAACATCCAGTCACCTATTTTTCCTGAAAGTTTACATCTATGGAGCAATCCTGGGCCATTTACAATAAAGAGTTGGCAGCCGTAGCATGGGCATTGACTCATTGGCGGTACCTGTTGCAGGGTGCCCAGCATGAGTTAACTGTTTGCACGGATCACCAAGCTCTCTTGTATTTCTGTAAACCTCAGAAAATTGGTGCATCGGTAAGCCTTAACCTATTGGGACTTGTGCAGATTTAATTTCAAATACAAATTCATAAAAGGTGCGCTTAACATACTTCCCAATTTTCTCAGCCAAAACCCTGCCCACTGTCCCACAGATTCAGAAGAAGTGGACCTCATTAAAAAAGATTCCTGCTGCCCAAATTTTGTTGATTGTTCCCCCCCATTGACTCTTCCACTGCCCTTGCCCCCAACGCCCTGATTTTTGCTCAGGTCTTGACTGGCCAAATGACCTGCCCTGAAGGGGTGGAGTTATTCGAGCAATTGACCCTTAAAATTATAAACACTCTTTGTACTCCTTGGTGGAGGGACTCATCTATTTTAGGTCGCGAATCTGGGTTCCCCTCTTTTTTGAGCTGAGGTATATTGTGTGCATCATGACCCTCCCATGATTGGCCATCCAGGCAACAAAAAATGCTTCAAATTGATAAAGTGAACCTATAACTGGGCAGGCTTAACGAAGGAAGTTCTAGGTTGGATCGCCAAATGCATTACCTGTGCTCAGGCAAAGTCAGACCACTCAGGAAGGAAGGGACTTCTGCACCCATTACAACAGGTGGAGGGTGCATGGACATTGGTGTCTGTGGACTTTTTTGAACTCCCTGTTCCAATGGGTTTACAGCAGTGATGGTGATGGTTGATCGCTTCACCAAATTTTCCCATTTTATTCCCTGTACCTCTTCAATCACATCTGAAGAGACCGCTCAGCTCTTTGTACGCCATGTATTCTTGATGTTTGGCTTCCCACAGGAGATCATTAGTGATCGTGGACCCCAATTTACAGCGCAATTTTGGAATGAGCTTTTATCCATCCTAAAAATCACCCTCTTTTGTTCCACCACTTACCACCCCAGTCCAATGGACAAACCAAGTGGGTTAACCAAATTTTGGAACAGTAAATGTGCTGTTACGCTTCAGCCGCCCAGGATACTTGGGCAGATGACCTCCCTCTCACCCAACTCGCTTATAACAATGGTACTCACGCCTCTATGGGGCTTTATCTCTATGAAGCAATGTTAGGTTATAACCCCTCTTTTTTGGTCAGTCCTTGTATATTCCAAGAGGTTCCTGCTGCTGCAGATCACGTTAATCATATCCAGTTGACCCAGTCTTTAGTATGGGAGCACCTCACAAATACTATCAATGATTATAAAAGGTTCACAGATCGCAAATGGCTTCCTGGTTACAATATTGCAGTGGGTTCTCACATCATGTTGGACACATGCCACCTTTGGATGCTGGTACCTTTCCCAAAAGTTTGCAAGCAAACGTTTGGGTCCCTACCTGGTGGAGGAAGACTTGGACAATGGTGCTTTTCAGTTGAAAATGCCAGCTCATTAGAAACAGCATCCCATCTTCCAGGTGTCTCTGTTGTCCCCATCAAGGGGATCATCCCCGCTGAACCCAAACCTATTGTGACATTGTTTGCGGAAGAAGCTAAGGTGTAAAACATCTTAGCATCCCACAAATCCCGGCAGCTGGTCCAGTATCTTGTGGCCTGGAAAGAGTATCAGCTTATGAGAACAGTTGGGTTAAGGCTCACAATTGCACTAACTGCATGGAGCTGATCATTTTCATTTCACAAATCCCACCCTAACGCCCCCCATCCCCCCAAAAGGCTGCAACGGTGATGGTGGCCAAACTACCCAAGGCGCACAAAAATGTGGCCCTCATGCAGTTTCCCAGCGGTGGTGTCCTTCCTTTGGAAAAAGGAAAGGGTAATGTAAGTCCAAGGGGAATGTCTCCTGTGTGTCAATTGAGCCTTTTTCCCGTTTCCAAGTAAAAAGGCTATGAAGAGGGTGGCTGTACCCCTTGTCACCCATGGCAACCTCACCCATGTGGTGGACAAGTGCTGGGTAACAGCTCTCCCTCTTCAAATCCCTCCCCCGGCACCCACATTCACCTCTCCTGAACTTTTACGCCTAATCAGGGAAATTTGTGCTAAAATTGCTTAAATGAAGTCGATGAGTCCAAAAATGAGTGGAAATGAGCCCAATGATTGGAATCCACATAGTCAAAAAGGAATGAAGATTGATTCATTGGCCAAAATCGCCAATGGTTTTGATTTGGCTAACACTGCGTTTTCAAAATTAACCCCCTCCCAAAATTGTCAGGGATGATCTCTGATGTGCAGGTAACAGCATCGGACACCATTGACAATAGTTTGAAGCTCCCTTCCAGAAAATTGGGCATTGCAGCTGATGCAACGCTTTTGACTGAACAAATGGTCCAGCGACCAGGCACAGGTGGGTTGGGCATTCTGAACCCATTCTCAACCAACTAGGACCACCCCTACATGGGGTGGCCTTGGGGATTCTGGTTGCTCATTGGGCTAGATGCCATCGCACCAACTGCCAGAAATGCAGTTGAGCCTCAGTTCAGGCGTTTGAGGTTGAACTGACAGTGACTTGGCCTGCTGTTAAATCCTTCAATGTCAGTTCCCAGTGAGCTTATTGGCCCCCATTCCCAAATAATTCGCCAGTTAAGTCAAACTTGAGGGAACTGATCCTGGATTTTTTCCTCATCAACCAACCACTATTTAATCAGTTGCATCACACTGAGTATATTGTTGGTTGATTTTTCTTCCTTTATTTTCCATCAAAACCTTTCCCAAAATTTTTTTTATGTTAAAAAATAAACTGCATTTTCCACCGACACTCACACACCCCTTGGGGTTAATGGCCATATTCATCTGGTTTTTTATGTACCTGTATGAGATTCTGGCTCACCGGCAGTTATTAGCAAAACTCCTTTCCATTTTTATATCCGTCATACCAACAGCAGTGCCTTTGGCATTCTGGTTTGCCGTTTGGGTGCTCTGGCACTTAGGCTGGCAGGCCAGTCTAATTCTATCTTGCTGTTTGCCTGACATTTCATATGACAATCTAGTCAATTAATGAAATTTTCCCTATACCTAACTCTCCTGTAAATTCCCCATAAAACTCCAAATTTGATTTCAAAGAACTAGTTTTTGCAGCTGGCTGCACATGCGTTGACCTGGCGAGACCTTTGACCATGACCTCAACTACCCCCAAACCCACCAATGCATTATATCCTTCATCTGTGTGACTACCTTAATAACATTTGCTAATTTTTAACTCACCCAATACATTGAGGTGAAGCATACCACTGGCCTCATTAATGAGTAGAACCCTCACCTCTTTCTCTTTCTGCCACATGCCGCTGATGCTCCAAACACCCTTTTGTCTGCCTTTGCCTGCCACCTAAATCCAGCACTTCACAAATTACCATAACCCTCTTCCCCTCAAAAATGGATTCTTAAGCTAACGCCATCACCATGCTAGGAATTTTATATTTTTATCTAATAATCCCTTTCTAGCGCACCCTAAATAAGGATGTGTGGAGAACCCCCACTCTTGGGTTGGGCAACATTAGTACTAAAAAAGATAGTAAACTAACCTATAGATGATAATTTTGTTAGTTTATGAGTTTTATGGACAATAAACTTACCTCATATTGATGAAAAAGAATTGCACACTGTGATACATACCCTAAAAAGTACTGTAAGAAAAAAAATTTATTGTAAACTCTTATGTTAAAAAGCATTATGGTATAAAATGCTAAAGCTTTATATTTTGAATTAATATAAAGAGCATATTATTTATTTTTTACTTTGTTTAGCCATGTTCTAGACCTTAACCTAAACCCAAGTGGTAACAGAAATTACTCCAATAGGACAACCCCAATAAAAATTACATGTTTGATTATAATAATATTCAATTGGCTCTATATACCTAGAAGTTAAAACTACTAACATATAATTCAAGATCTCAACAGTACTACATTGTAGTATAGCCTTAAAAATGATCATTATATCTATATTTAATTTTATCATACAGAGTTTGTTAACTAGATGAATCAACTGTATATATTGAAAATAAGTAACAGCATTAGAAATCAAAAGTTTCCCTGGTTTCAAATAGTCTAAGAAAACAAAAACTAAATAGCTAACTTAAAACTGCCAAATAACTAAATTAGCAATTCTCAATTATTATGTCTGCCATTAATCAATATATAACTCTTTATGAGGCGGTGAATCCTCTTTCTAGCGTTTATACTCTGTTAAAAAAGTGTGATTGCTATTATTATTCTGCAAATATTCCTAATCACATCTTTCATTATAATAACTTTACTAATAATCTAAAGTGGGTTCACCTGACATGCGTGTATTAACTCCTTCTCTTAACTATTCAATTTCTTTTGTATCAGTACAGATGACAATATAAAGCTTCAATAAGAAAATTATTCAACTCACTACTACTGCATCAAACCTTGTATTATAGTGTTTTATATTATGGCCACTTTATAGCTGCTTTTAATAAAAGTTTATGTTCTGCAGAGGCTTCTTTATTCATTATTAATAAGAAACATAATGTAAAAACTTTACTACAGCTCATGATTATAACTACACAAAACATGCTGATATTAGTTTTCAAATTTTTTTCTTCCACTAATTATTTCTACAGAGATACGACGTTAGGCTTTTAGTATGACAATGTAACGCATAGTTTGTTTAACCTTATTAAAGGCAATGTGTGCTTTACTATACCTTTATCCACTACTAAAAACCTGAAATTCTTTTATAATAACACAGTTTTCTCATACATGCATCTTTTCAACGCCAAACTACTTTTTTTGGCTCATATAGGTAGCATTAAAGCTTATTTGTATACTATACAAGTGTCTTCTAACTATAAATATCCTGTTGAAGCATCAGCAATAAAGCTGTTACTTAGAAACAGATATATAGTTACAACCGCCTCCTTATGTGGGGTACTTTGTTTCTGCACCATCTCAACAAAATATAAAATATACATATGAAACATTTGCCCTCTACAACTATATTCAGTTTAGCCATTATCTTCACCAAAATTTAATAATAGAGTCATAGTTGTTTTCTTATATAGACCACTTTTGCAAAAACGTAGTATAGCATCTAAATTAATTTATATGCAAATATGTACACAAGCCAGATAATCTATTTAATATTGGAAAGGTTAAGTACCTGACGCTTCTGTACTGTTTTAGTACTTTAAATGTGTTTATAAGCATTAAGATTTGTCACTTTTCTTTCCCGTAACAATCAATTTAGTTACTACAATTTGATTCAAACAGAAATTTTTGATAATCACATAGGAGAGATGGGCGATTTTGATAATAAGTCTAATACAACCTGGGCGAGCGTCGCATCAAGAGGTATGCAAAATGGTGCACCCAAGGGCAAGAAACGCCCTGGAGGGGGACCAGGAACCCAAGCCGCCAAGAAGCCACAAACTCAGACACTGTCCAGGTTTATGGTGTTTACTATAAAACAAGATCAATACATTTACATCTAATGCAACCAACCCCTTTCAAAGTTGGAACATGGGAACTGACTCTTTCTTGGGGATGAGTCCCTGACCCTGTGGAAGAAAACATATGAGACACAGCCCTTACTTTTCCCCCACGTGGTATATGTCACCACCAACAACATGGGCTGCAGCTGGATCAATATTGATTTTAGAACAGCTGAAGAAGCAGAGGCCGCAGCAAAAGTCTGCGTCAAAATTGCCCTTCCCAAGGGCAAAAAAAATAGTGTGCACCGTGCACACCAGATGGAACAATTTGAAAGCTTTGTTCATCTCATTCAACTCGCTCCCTACAAACCTTCCTTGTAAGGTAGTTGAGGAGGAGCTCCACAAAGTGCTTGTAGCCTACGGAGAAATTATGCAACTTGAATTACAACAATTTCATCTGATTCCAACCCTGTGCACAGGCAAAGCTATCGCCATGATCAACTTATTCCCCAAAGTGGAAGATGACTTATCAAGAATCCTCTGCACAGCAGAGTTTCACTTTGCGGATGGGGGACATTCATCCACATTCTGAGTTACACCAGAACGCGCACCGCCTATATGCAACCACTGCGGTTCATTAGGACACAAGGAACATGTATGCCCCGTGAAGGAAGACTTAATGGAAGCAGACTACCGTAAGGAATCCTCGGATGAAAGTAACAAAAACTTCGCCAGAATAAACGATGGTCACCACACATTCCACTGGGGTGAAGATGTAATTTATTCCATCGTGGACCCAGCTAAACATAAACAATGCAAAGCAGCACAAAAATCCCGCAAGCGGGCAGCAGCTGAGGTGGCAGCACACGCAGAATCATCCATTGACCCTGACAAATTCAAGAGGATTTTTGGATTTCATTGATCCAACCAATCATAACAATATGCTCAGGTTGAAAATTTTCACAGACTTTTGACTGAGTCACCAAGCGACATCAATCATGCACACTTTGAGGAACAATTTAACCGCAATATGGGCGAAAATGTGGTGCACAATTCTCCAAGTTTTAACCCCAAAATTACAAAACCCAATCAGCACCCCACATTGAACCATCATGAGATACGTGCAGGAAATGATAACGTAAATTCCAAAAACTGCAATTCCTGCAAAGAATTGAGTCAGATCAAGGGAACTGACATTGTCACTGAGAGAGTTGGAGTACAGATACAGAGCATGGCCAAAATGAGCCACGGTGGGTTAGGGCCAGAGGGCCCTCCCAACTGCTCCTGAGGCGCCGCAGGCACCTCAGTGTCAATAGGGATGCTAAACATCGCGGGAGCCAGGGCTCAAACATCCCAAGCCAAAAAACTGGACTTCCTGCGAAAACCCCTTGTAGATATCTTGGCCATCCAAGAAACCCATTGTCTACAAGGGAAAGAAGGATCCTGGTCAGCCAGGGTCTCACCATCACAATTGGTATGGACATCTCAATGCGAGGTGATCATCCAAAATAACAAAAAATTAAAAATTACAAAATCCTCGTCATACCTTCACAGCCGCGTCCTGGTAGCAATGATCACATGCCAAGAGGAAACAACTTCGATAGCATGCATCTATGCACTGTGCACCACAGCTGAGAGAAAACAATTTCTTGAAACCGTTCCAACACTCACCCTCCCACCAGATACCATCTTGTTGGGTGACTTTAACTGCTGGGGTAACCCTGACATGGACTGATGGCTGAACCCCAGGGGATACCCACTGGGACACATCGAATTCCGCACAATGAAGGCATCCCTTGGCCTACAGGATGCCCTCCCCCCCCCCAGATCACCACTCCTTCCCCACATGACATGGCCCAACATACATGAGGGAACGCTCATATCAATGAGCCGCATTGATCACATCCTTGTTCCACAATCCCAACGATCAAGAATTTCCAAATTTACAACAAAAAAGTCAATTTTTCTGACCACCAACTTGTTTTGGTGCAATTATTGCTAACCTGAACCTATGCACAGGTGTCGCCCTGAAGAAAGTTACACCCAGAAAACATAAAATTGCCCAAAATAACTGAATGGGTTTAACACGAGGCCACAAACCAAGAATTCACAGCCCTATTCACTTTGGATCCCATTGCAACATGGGCAAATTTCAAAAAGGAACTAATCAACAAAACCTGACATTATGCATCATGTAAGTACACCGCTGATACAGCCACAATCAGGCGTACCTTGGCGCAATTGGACCACCTTGAGCATAACACTCCAAGATCCAGTTATAGCCCCAACTGGGGATGCAAATGGGCAGAAATATCCATCTGACTAAATTCCCTCATCTTCTGAGCACCAACACAGAATCAAAGTATCAAACAAAAGTAAGTTCATAAAGGAAGGAGAGACATTTTTGACATATTTCTTCTGCCAATTCCACTCCTGCGGCAACCAGCCCACATGCACACAGGTCTGAAAGACTGACAGCACCATGGCAACTGACCCTGAGGAGGTCAAGGTGGAAGTACACCGCTATTACACCAAACTATACCATGATATGCTGACAGACCCACAAAAAATCAAAAAAAATTATACAAACTGCTGGAATACAAAGTACACCGCCAAACTACAATATTCTAAATCTAATTACATGGGAGGAGCTTTGGGATACAATCCGCGGTGCACCACGTAGGAAATGCCCAGGGCCTGATGGGAAACCCTAAAAATTTTACAAAAATATTTTCAACAAATTGCCCCCCTCCTATTGGCGTCTATGGACCAGTGCTTACTGGAAACACGCCTCTTACCTGGTGGCCATGAATCATATATCATAACCTTATATAAAAAGGGTGGCAGATTGGAACTGGCCAACTGGCGTCCAATCGCACTATCTAATACTGACAAAAATTCTAACAAAAATTTTAACAGCCAGATTAGGCGCAATTGCCTCTGACGTCCTATCACCCAACCAGTTTGGGTTTATACCAGGGCGCTCAATCTGGAACAACATACACTCTGTTGTAAACATAGTCAGTCCAAAGCAACTGGATCCCTAGTCTTCTTAGACCAGGAAAAGGCATATGACCGCGTTAGCTGGTCATACCTAAAGGAATGCCTACACGCTTTCAAAATCCCACCAAGATTCATAAAATGGGCAATGCTCCTAACAGAATCTGCAACCATGGCTGTATGCAGCCCTGGCTTCCTAACTAACAAGATCAAACCACACAGAGAGCTCAAACAAGGGGACCCCCTCAGCCCACTGCTGTATAATTTCAGTTTTGATCCACTCCTCCACGTAACTGACTCACGCCTCATGGGCATAACTGCACAAGGACAGCCAACAGTCAAGATACTGGCCTTTGTGGATGACTGCGTGGCAGGTATAGCTAACAACAATGATGCCTGACAGCTGGAATGCACCCTAGAGGAATACTCCTTGGTGAGCAACGCATCGCTCAACAAAAGGAAAACAGAAATCATTCTATTAGGTAAGTACACTAACAACTGGCTACAACATCAGAACCTCATACCCCCATATGAAGGAAAAAACCACTCATCTTACCCTTTGCATCACCTCTCACCACCACTCCTGTCCGCCACCTTGGAATATTGCTGGAAACAGGAAGATATGCCAATGAGACAATGGAAAGCAACCTACTACAGCAGGTATCCAAACGCGTCGCCTCTCTCAAGGGAAGATCCCCAGGACTAATGGGTCGAGTAGCAGTTGCTAACTCACTCATCCTTCCAATACTATGGTACCCTGCCCATGCAATCGCCTTCTCACCCACCTTTATAACATCAATCCGTGCGCTCATCCAGGGCTGGCTGTGGCCTGGATCCCATCCTCACATATGGATGGAAACACTCTTTGGCCCACGCTCAAGCGGAGGCATGGGACTAATAGATTTTGAGAGCCACGCCAACTGCATCCTGGGTACCTGGAAAAGGAAGTCCTTGCCCTAGACCTTCCGCAACAACACTGGTCCAGGGCAGCAAGAATTAACTTCGCACAGGCGCTCAAATTAACCAACCCACATGGCCCACCCAAACTACTATCATACCTTGCTAAACACCCTACTGCAACGGGCCCGCATGGAACCCCCTCAATTCAAATGTATCTTCTGAACCATCCGCCGCATGGGATGGACTGTAGATAACACTGGCACTGTTCAGGGAAGGGGACGACCCAGCCCCACTTTAAATTAAGAAATCCGGAAAACCACCCCCAGAGAGACATGCTTGCTATGACCCCAAACATTGCTAGAATTGAATACCTAGATGCGTTGGACATCCCCTACAATTTAACCACACAGAAGACAGTGTGGAGAATGACGCACCACCCACTCCTACAGCTGAGGGTAAGAGCAAACGCCTGGCGCTGTCTGAGAAGGACCTATAGGACGGCGGACCACTCCAACTCCCTCCACACAACCTGTGCAGTATGTGGAGGGGAGGGCTCCCTACATCACCGCCTAGAAACATGCCCCCCAACCAAAGCCATATGGCAGGAAGTCGCGTGCCTGCTTTTGATCTAAAACGAGCAGGAATTTTCTATATCAAAGAGCCTCCTCATGCTGCAGATTGAATCATCAATTCCATCTACCCTCCGCTCCCTAATGATACCCATTGCAATGTGGACAATACACACCTTTGCCTTAGATGCATTCAAGGGCACAGTCCCAACCATCCATGGGGTTATCAACAGATTCCATGTTTACTTACTGGAGCACTTCCAAGCCTGGTTCTATGGATATATGAGGCCAAGGCAACAGGCGCTCATAGAATCGTGGTTCCCACTCTAGTTCATCCACACAGACCCCTTCCTTCACACCTGCTCCATAGTGAGGGAACCCCCTCGGAGTAGCGCACCAACCCCCCTCATACCTGGCAGTCCCGCTGGCAACAGGGGCAACATGAGTGCCCCAGGGGTGCCCAATTTTATCTATATTCATTTTCCACACATACTCAATAATTCCCGTTCCCTGGTCAGCTTGCCTCAGTTAAATAAAAGCGCTAATATTTGTCTCTAACTGCTCAATTTTAATCCTAATAATTTAGGCTATAAATCAGTGTTATTATATCAAATCAGTTACCATATCTTTAATGACAATAACTTTTTTAATTATTTCAAAACTAATAAGCTGTCTAAAATCTATTGATTTTAGCAATGAAGTGAACAGCTTTTAGAGAATAAAACTATCCAAGTTAATATCAATAAGTTTTTTAGATAATAACAAAACTGTTAGATATGTTACCACTTGTAAGTCTAAATTTATAGACATATCACTTTACTTATCTCAAACTTTTTACTATGATAAGTGCCCAAGTTCAAGTAAATTTCACTATAAATAGTATGTTATGTTTTTGTGTATGATAAATCAGCTCACACTTTACATCTTAAAAGCATCCAACATATGTGTTTCATTATACTTTCTGCATCAATTACATCTTTAGTAGTGGTGTGGAGCAATAAAAAGCAAAAACGTACAGCTAACAACCTAAGCTATGAAAAGGTAGGTAATTTATATTTTTGAACTTCTATTAGGGAAAAGTTGGAATAAGAATTATTTTTCTTACAGGTGATCTATGGCTCATATTGCATAAGTCTACTAGGGAAGCTTCACCTAGTAACATGACAAAAGATTAATCTATTTTAATTAGTAAGTTACCCTTTCAAGGCTATTTACAATCATTATATACAAGTGGTTATAGCATGAAGAATTAAATGCTATAGAATAGCTAGAAATTTTTTTGAGCACGTTTTGCAATTACAAGCCAAAGAGTAAGTTTATGAGGTGTTAAAGAGTAACAAAAATTTTGTTATTTTTAGAAAAATTCAGTTTTGCTATAATTCCATCTGTCAGACATTTACCTTTGCAGACTAGAAATCAGAATGATGTAGGTCAAGTTCTGCCAAAAAAGGGAAATGTTGGCCTTTGCAATATTCAGACGCTGTTAAGAGTTCATTTAATTCAAGTGAAAATGTAAAAATTGATGAAATCAGCCAAAAATCCCTGGCCAATTCTTGGTGGAACCCCATTAACTGGGGAATCACCAGTTCAAAGACCGTATGGGCATTAGTAAAATCAGCAGGTCAGATTTCTCTGACTGCACAACGGACCTCAGGGGAATCATTGGAAGGCACTCCCCTGACCCTAACAAATTCCTTCAACGCACATGTGCAGGGACCCCTCCTTTTATAGGTGTGGTGGAAGCCCCCAAAGTGCAAGAAATTTCTCAGGTGGTGATTGGCTCAAGTTTATAAATGTTACCTCACAGGTATGTTTGGGCCAATCATAATTCCTCTTCCTTCTCTCCACTGCCCTGATGCAAGTTCCTAAACTATGATACATTATTCCTGCATATTTCCTAATTTGGACTTGTGCAGGCTATTCTGAACATATTCCCAAATTCCCCCTTGACCTTCAAATTTACTTTAAATACTAGATAATTGGAGGTTGAGGGGTATCATTTTTTCCTTTTATCATGCTCATAATAAAACACATAAAAAACCAATTATTATTAGCGCTTTCTTTTTAAACTTAAATTTATTAAAAACATTTGTGGAAACCAGCTGGCATGAAGCACCAGCAAGTGAAAATCAGCTGGTTTCCCACACCATCCTTTCAAGTTAGTCTTCATGTAATATTGTATACCTATAAAAATATGCTTTCAGTTTTTAAAATTTGGGAAAATTTCTCTATATGAATTGCCTTCATCTCACTATATATAATTGCTATTATAAATTCTATTGTTGAAAAAGTTGTTCTTTTAGTGCTCTTTTTATCTTGAAATTTACAAATAAGTCACAGAGAGCCATGTATGGAGAATAAGTTGAATGTAGCATCACAACAGTATTTTTGACCAAAAAAACTTATAGATAAGTAAAGAGGAATGCAATAATAAAATGTCATGATGCAAAATTCCTGAGTTGCCTCTTCAAAATTCAGGCCATTTCTCTGAATTGCCTTATGCAAATTATGTGAAACTTGTAGATAATTTCCTTTTGAGATTAAAATTTGATGATAAGAATTTCAGATAATATTTCTGATGTAGTCTATGTTTTCAGTTAACAGGGCCTCGGCATTTGACCAAACTTGATGTGCTTTTTGGTCTTTACTCCTCAGAAAAATTTCATTGGGATGATTGAGTCTTCATTTCATGTTATAGCCATACAGCTATGTTTTAACACCAGGTATGACATGTTTAATAAGTCTTAGCTGTCAGTAATGTTAGAAATCACTATTGAGTAATGGTTATGTAATGGTTTTCATGCTGAAAACTTAGCATTTTTGTAATAAACTTTTCATATGTTTTATGTATAGAAGAAAAGGGTTTATGTTAATGATACATACAGGATTAATTTTTTCTACAATTTCACCGATGGTTATTCTGTGATGGCTAGTATAAGCTATAGAGTTTTCTACATTTTATCATTGATTGATGATCTTGGAACTCTAAGCTCATGAATTATCTTTGATGTCTTCTTGGCCTACCTGAGAGCATTTGTACCACACATGAATGCATGGTTGTGATATAGAATTATTTTAAAAAACTTTTTTTATATTTTTGAAAGTTTCACTGCACTTATTATTCATTTTACCGCAGAATTATATATATAAATTTCTTATCTAATGTTTCATCACAAAATAATTCTAAACACTGAATTATGTCTGACTCATTCACTTATTATAAACAAGATGAATGTCACAGCTCACTTATAATATGATATATGTGATATTGGTAGAACAATCAACTTAGAAACAAAATTTCTCACTTAATACAACATATTTTGTTCAATTCAAAAATTAACATTAGATTTTATCTCAACTTGTATACTGAAAAATATTTTAAACTAAAGTTATGTTGTAAGATGTATATTTCTTGCTAATCATAAGTAAGGTAAACTGGATAATACCAATTAAAACACAACAAGGTTTTTATAATAGTCATCTAAATACTTAGTTAACAAACTATGCGGTCAACTATGATATCTGATAAAATTTAACTCTTATCAGAATTTTAGGTTATTTAACTAAGGTTTCTATCAATATAGTCTACATACAACATTGCTTTAATAAATTATAAAGTTTAATTTTATACTGCTACTGCACTACAATAATAAAACTTTAGAACAACTAGGAACTAAAAAAAATAAAAAACCAACTACTAGAATAAAAAAGAAACAAGTGTTATAACTTTTTAATATATTCATGTGACTTTTTTTTAGTACTAGACATGTGACTTCTATTATATGTTTATCTATTTTATTTCTTCAACAAAGCTACTAGCAGGCAAGGATTAGCACATAAATTTTAAGTTTGAGACCCTTGGCATTAATTTTAAAAAAAGTAGATCTTCTATATGTTTATCTTTTTTTAGTACTAGATGGTCCCAACCCAAGGGGGATTCATCGATGTCTATATGTTTATCTTTTCCTGATTATAAGATAGATTATATAAACACTTGATATGGTTCATATTTAGGATATTTTGCTAATTTATGTATTTGCAATTGTACAGAAAAGTGTTTTATGAATTTTAGGACTAAATAAGAATAAGGGTCATAATTGACACTACCAAAATAGTTTGGTGACTATATATATAAGAAGTTATAGTTTAATTAATACTTTAAAAAGATCTTTTTAATGCAACTTTAATCTAATTTGAATCTATAAAAAGCCAAGATACTTTATATGCATATATAAATTTATATAGGTGATTTTATTTTATATTAAAAATAGTTCATTATTAAGATAATATTTAACAGTTAACAATTATTACTGCATATTATTCATTTTATATATGATACTAGCCATGTTACCCTGTATTGCTTGGTTTTATTTAATACCAAACAATTTTATAATTATTATATATATTATAATATAAATTAGCATCATGATACATAAGCTTTGCTATGGTGTATATAGGTTATGAGATGTTTTAATTGATTATTATAGTTTTTATAATATTGATAACAACTATTATTCAGCTAAAACCATTAAATTATTAAATCAGCCAAAGAACCATAAATTGCATAGCAAAACTACATTTTAAGTATCATATTTAATTGTAACAGGAAACTTTTTATCTCTCGTTGTAATCACTTTTGCAACTTATTCAATTTAAGTCTGATTCTAGTTTGATAATCTCACAGAGGAGATTAGTCTGCGCCCATGTCAGGGAGCAGTTGGGCAAGTAAGGTAAGAGGAGCAAGTGGTAGGCCCGCGGCCTCAAACGTTCAAAAATGCCCAGAGAAACTGGCAGAATAGAAAAAAATATAAAAAAACTGGCAGTCACTATTTCCCCAGAAATCCTCACTTGGCAAGTGTGATGCAACCAGTACATCAACATGCTGCACTCCCATCCACTCTTGTCGGTGAAATATGGAGTCTGTGTGTTTCTGGACATCCAACAAACAGCTTTATGGGAAAAATTTTGTGGGGATGTGCACACTTTTTTCCCAACTGTGGTGTATGTCATACCTCACTCCATGTCACACAGTTGGCTGGACCATGTTTTCAAAAACAAGGAGGCAGCAGACAAAGCTGCTGCAGTGTGCATAGTGATTGACCTCCCCAAAGGGCAATGGGTCATCAAAACCAAATGCACCAGATGGACAAAATCCAACCAAATTTTCCTCACATTTGACTCTTTGCCTACTAAGGTAAAACATGCCATTTTGGAGCAGCACCTGAAAGATGGTCTCACTGTTTATGGCGAAATACAATCTTACAAGATGCAACACTTTACGCTGATGCCACACCTGTGCACTGGCAAAGCCATCGCAGTTCTAACCCCAACTGAGGAGATTTCAAAGGACCAAACCCAGATCCCACACTCCACATATATTGACATTGAAGGGAATACCACCCACCCTTTCCAGGTAACTGTGGACAGCGCGCCCCCCATCTGCACCCACTGTGACATGTTCAGCCATAAGGCACACGCATGCCCCACCAAGGAGGGCATCACATTCCAAGAGCACCCCTCAGCGGCAATGGCCAGCAGAGAGGTGCACTACAAACCAACCGTAAGCACCAAAGAGGCTTTCCCGTGGGGAGCACAAGGCTGCTACCTACTAGTAAAACCTATTTCCCCGCAAGAGTGGAAGAAGGCCAAGCAGGCCCGCAGGGCTGCGGCCAAGGAAGTGGCCAAAGTCACCACCGCTATCCCACACTCCCAATGCCAGGAGGACATTGAAACCTTTGTGGCAGAAGCAACTCAGGAATCCATCAACCAATCAGATTGGGAAGCCCATGCTGATTGGACCACCCAATCTGAGGATCTGATGGGTGACTCAATTTCACCTGATCTTTGCAACCAAGCTCCAGTTGAAACTGACTTGGGGTCCAACCTACCTGAAAAAAAAATTTTGCCCCGCTTGTTGGTGCACCAAACTCATCCGCACCACAAAAAATTTGTTTGATGTTGGGGAAACAAAAAGCAAAGGCAAAAGCCAATGCGAACCTTTTTGCTAAAATCAACAAAACTACCAATAGTGTTGCTGCAAACACCCGCGCTGCTGTGAAGGCCCATGGGGATCTAGAGGAGGCTAGTGGGCCCGGGTGCCCACCCCCTTGCACCTAAGGTGTGATGGGGGAAACCTTCACTTTAGGGATGTTGAATATCGCCGGACTCAAGGCCTCGCCATCCTGGGCTAGGAAACTGAGTTTTTTACAAAAAAAAATTTACCCATGGATATCCTGGCCATCCAGGAGTCCCACTGTCAACGAGGTTCCAAGGATGCTTGGAAAACCATGCTCCTCCCATCCCTATCCTTTTGGTCAGAGCACTGTGGGGTGCTAGTTCAGAAAAACAATTCTTTCAAATTTTTATTGTTGGAATCCTTCCTCAATGGCTGTGTCCTCATTGTAACTTTCTCGTGGGCTGACGTGGCACATGCTATCATCAACATCTATGCCCCAACCTGTGCACGAGAACGTCAGGAATTTTTCTCATCAGTCAAATCCCTCCCATTACCCCCAGACCCTTTCATAGTTGGTGATATGAACTGTTGGCTAAACACATCAATGGACTGTTGGCCTTCCTCCTCCAACGCCCCCAGGGTCACGTAGAACTTCGCGTTCTAAAGGCCACCCTTGGGTTAATGGATGCACTGCTGTGGTGAGCCCCACTGCTCGAAAACATGACATGACCCCACATCCACAACGGCCAATTAAGGTCCATGACCCGCATAGACCTTATCCTTACGCCAGCGAAATTCCAACCTCACATTTCCCACTTCCAAACAACAAAAATTGAATACTCCAACCACTGGCTGGTCTCAATAACCTACCACCTACCTGTCACAGTGGCTAAGGCCCCACATTGGTGCAAACTCCACCTTCCTGAACTTGCGTCGCCAGGATTTTCCACTTGGGTGGAAGCAGCAACTTTGACAAAAGAGTTTGTTACACCGTTTTGCGTGGACCCCATCTCCACATGGGCAGCCTTCAAAGAGAATACCATCTGCCACTCTCGCCACCTCTCCTCCTGACGCTCATGAGCCACATTGGCCATCATCTTTCACACTCTGGCAGAGTTGGCACACCTGGAGTCCAACATCCCAGCCACAGGATACAGCCCTGCATGGGGCTGGAAGTGGGCGGAGGCAGCCACCCACCTCAACGCACTCAAGAGGCAACACAAACATCAGGTTTGTGTTCAGTACAGGGCCAAATGCATTACAGAGGGTGACAAGTGCACCGCATATTTTTTAAAAAAATTTCGCACCATACCAGAGCGTGGCCTGCACACAGGTGTGAAGATTGGATGATTCCATTGCGGATACGCCAGCCAAAGTGGCAATCAAAATACAAAAGTATTACTCCAAGTTATACCGATCTGATCCAATTCAGCTGGCTGAAGTGGCAGAATTTCTTGACCAAACCCACATCTGCACCGTTTCCTGATACCCAGAAATTATGAATTTGATTACTCTGAATTAACTATGGACAGCCATTTGCGGTGCACCAAGCCAGAAATGCCCAGGCCCAGATGGCATTCCATATGAATTCTATAAAAAGTACTTCAAATATATATCCCCACTACTGCTTGCTTCACTTAACCAGAGCCTTCTGGAAACGCGCCTCCTACCAGGAGGACAAGAGGTCTTCACCATCGCACTCTTCAAGAAAGGGGACAAGCTAGACTTAGCCAACTGGCGCCCCATTTCTTTAATTAACATGGATACAAAAATTTTAATAAAAATCATGGCTAACCATTTAGGGATTGTAGCATCTGCCACCATCTCCCCAGAACAATTCAGTTTCATACCCAGAAGGTCGATTTGAGACAATGTGCACTCTGTGGCTAACGCATGCCAGTCCACAGCCTCTGGGGCACTTGTATTCTTGGACCAACAGAAGGCCTATTATAGAGTAAACTGGAAATACCTAAGGGCCTGCCTCCATCAATTCCGCTTACCCCCTCGCTTCATCAACTGGGTGATGCTGCTCACGGAATCTGCAACAATGGCAGTGCGTGGCCCTGGCTTCCTATCAGAAGTAGTCCACCCTCAAAGGGGCTTGTGACAAGGGGACCCCCCTAGCCCACTCTTATACAACTTCAGCCTTGACCCACTACGTTGAAACGTGAATTACCAACTCACTGGGGTCCATGTGCCAGGCCAAGCCCCAGTCAAGATGAAGGCGTTTGCAGATGACTGTGTGGTTGGGGTGTCTAATAATAAAGATGCACGCGCACTTGAATCTCTCACCCAGGAGTATTCCTGGGTAAGTAAAGCTGCACTGAACGCGTCCAAAACTGAAATCATCCTCCTTGGTTGGTATCAAACCTGCTGGGCCCCAGCGACCAGTGCCCATCCTGGCCCATCTGCTTGCACACGTGCTCGCCCTCCCAGCTCACCCCACACCACCCCACTGGTGCTCCCCTTCGTGCCACGCCCTACCATAGGGCTGGTCCGCCATCTGGGCATGTGGGTGGAGGCAGGCGGGTAAGCATCAGCAGTAATGGAGAGTCATATTCTAGACAACGTGACAAAGCGCATCGCCTCCCTCAGAGCCCACCCTACTTCCCTTACTGGCAGGGTTGTTTTAGCCAACTCTATGCTCCTCTCCAAAGTCTGGTTTGGAGCCCACGCCATCCTTTTCTCCCCAAGCATTTTCAAATCCTTGTATGCCCTGCTGCAAGGATGGCTTTGGTCAGGCCGCCCGCCACCAGTACGGCTAGAGGTCATGTTTGGCCCTGATCATCATGGAGGCATGTGCCTGCTTGACTTCAAAGCCCATGCTGCCAAGATCCTGGGCACCTGAATTGCGGCCATCACCACCCCTACACTCCCCTCCCAACACTGGTCCCGTGCAGCCCGCTCCAACTTCTCCCACGCCTTGGGCCTTAACAATCCATTGAACCCTCACTTCCTGATGAAATACCTGGCGTCACACCCATCAGCCACAGGTCCCCACGGGACTAAAACCCACTACAAACAAATCCTCCTCTCTATGCAGAGCGCTGAGTGGAGAATTTGTATTAGCGGACACACAGCCCAGAGAGGCCGCCCCATTCCTCATTTCACACAAGAGGTACAGGGGCTACCCATCCAAGATGGCGTGATCCCCACACGGCCCCATGTCCTATCCAGGGTGGACTACCTGGACATGATGGACATCCCTTACTCCATTGAGACCCAAAAAACTATCTGGAAATATGCACACCATCCTCTGTTGCAGCCTCAAATCTGTTCCCATGTGTGGCGCTGCCTGAGGCGGGTGTACCATATGTCTGAGCGCTCTAACGCTTTACACTCATCCTGCGTCATGTGTGGCCAGTATGGAACGCTGTTCCACCGCCTGGAGAAGTGTCCTACCTCTAAAGTGATATTGCGCGAAGTTCAACGTCTTCTGGGCCAGTATCAAACACATTTCTTCAGTCTGTCAAGAGATATGTTTGCTTTATCAATGGCCTCCCCCCTTTTACCCTCCCTCCGTGCTCTGGTGGTCGCAATCACCATGTGGACTATCCACACAATTGTCTTGGATGCCATCACCGGTTTACAACCACCCTCCCAGAAGCTGTCCACAGATTCTGGTCTCATTTGGTGGACCACTTTCAGGCGTGGATATTTGGATACCTCCCACCGCGTCACCAACAGCTGGTCTCCTCCTGGTTCCCAGTTTAGTTCATTAAATCAGACCCTTTCCTCCATACGTGTTCAATTGTGGCTATGGCCTCCTCACACGTTCCCTCCCCCTCCCCATAGTGGCATTCCCGCTGGCAATAAGAGATAGCGTCGCTTCTCTGGGGTGCCTTCCCTGTTCTAAGTTTTGTTTCTTTTGGGTCAAATTTGGAAGTGTCCATCCCATGGTCGGCCTTCCTCACAATAAATTCAAAAATTAACGGTTTCTTATCTATGCTACAAATTTGAGCAGAACCTCCATATCATATTTCAAATTCCTACCCTTTGTAGTTTAAAAAACCTTAATTGATGGTGTTTTTGTATAATATATATATAAATTTATGATTTTATTGGTAATGTATATTGTTTTAGATGAGTGTTTTGTATTATTTGTTTAATTTAATAAGTTTATTTTCATAAGTTTTGGAAAGTGGTAGGTAGTTTTTGGCTGTTTTTAAGTTCAATTAACTTTTACTGAGTAAGTTGGTTGTTTTCATTAATTCAACGATTTAGTTGCTTTAGCCAAGTGTTTAATGGTTTCTGACTGGATAATAAGTTTAGTTTTTTTGACTTTATGATTGTAAATTTTTGTTGATTTTACAGATTAAAATACTAGTTTTGTTTAAAAATTGGTGGTATCTAGTTGATCCAAAGATTTGAATGAATTGGCAAAGTAGTTAATGGTTTTTATCTGTGAGTATGAGGTTTTTACTTTTTAACTTATCAAAGGCCAACTACCATTATAAAGCTAAATTATCAATCAGAATCATCTGCTAAATTATAAACCCAAGCAACACTGAGTCAGCAGCTTAACAATAAAATCTTTTTAAAAATAGGAATTGCCTTCAAAAAGGAACTTAAAAGTATGAATAATAAGGAAATTTTGTATTTTCAATAGGACCTTTTGAAGTTGGCGCCAAATTTTAAACTGACTTATAATAGCCAATAATATTATATATACACAGCACTTTATATTTAAGTTTCTTATAGTTTACACTTGGACCCAATCCAATATACTCTATTTGTATATGTAAGCAGAATTTCTATGTCAGGTAAAATATGGCGCAACTTCAAAAATGTTTTACTAGATTATTCATAATTTCTCAATTATCTCATACTTTTTAGTGCATTTTTTGAGTGTGGTTTTTTTTCAAAAACAAATTTTTAGCCAGTTTTTCCCCAAAACTTTTAGTGTGTTTTTCAAAGTTGGTCTAAATTCCCTTTTTTAAAAATTGCTATATCTATATTTTTGAAAACTTACTATTCATATAATAAATAAAAAACCATTATATATTGCCAAGAAATTTTTATGACAGGATGATAAGCCTAAATTATTGCTTGTGGATTTTTTTCCATTGAGATAAGTTGAGCATTTAATAATTTTAGCAATATGATATGGGCTGATGCTAAGTGTACTGACCTCAGCCAAATATGGGAATTCTTCTAGAACTCCTGATGATGAGATGTTAATAATTTAGAAAGCTGGTAGCTGCGTGGATGAGCCAAAGCTTGGCCAAAGAGATGAGTAAAAATGGGGAAAATGAAGAATGAAAAGAGGTCTTTTTGTTGATAGCACATAGTGGATTCTATGGGGTAAAATTAAAAAGTAGAATGGTAGTGGACTCTTTCATGAGCAATAAAGGTTAGTGTTCATATAAGCCAGTGGTTTATTTTATATTTATTGCTCTTGTTTGAGGAACAATGATCCTCATATTGTCTATCCTTTGCATCAGTAGGAATCCTTCCTAAGCAACCCTTTAGTGGATTATAACCTATTCTTCTGTATTATATAACAGTGGTGCTCACTACAGAGGACCGCTGATCCAACTAAATAACCAAGCTATCTGAACCATGGAAAATCCGGTTAGCACTGATTGGAAACCATCCCAGCTTACTGAGTCAGCACAGTACACTGAAATTAAAATTTCCCTGAATACAATACGCTGAACCCAAGGTGAGCTCCTTCATGAGCGTAAAGTTGCAATGAATCAGTTTAAAAAAAGTTTGTCAACTACATACCCTTGACCATAAAAACAGACATTTATTGGACCGCCTTGATGACACTATTGACTAGCTTCAATGCATTGAGTGGAAACTAGATGTTAACAATTATCTCCAAAGTCCCTGCTGGAAATATGAATATCAAACTGGGGTTGATAGTGAAGGACAGTGGCATTGTGGTAGGTATGCAGTTGAGGAGGGTGCAGCGGAACTTTTTTCTGACTAATCTGGCAGCGTGAGTTAGTTCACACTTAGCAGGAGCTCATCTGATGATTATGCCTCTCCAAAAGGGGTTCCTCACAATTTTCATTGTTGCTGACTGAAGAGGGCCAGGCTTCTTCCAATCCTGTGGACAAGCTAAGTCCCGCTATATCTTCCACATCCTCCCTCACCATGAGGCATGTTATGCCCCCAAGCAGTGCCCCTATTTGCTCCAAGAGCTCATAGCTTTGAATAGAAGAGGATTTTGCATTGACGATTTGCCCCTATTCAATCAAGAAATAAATATGCATGGGTTCTTTAACCATTTAAGTTTGCTGTGGAGAAAGCTATAGACCTCTGTAAGGATAAGCTCTTATATCCAACTTAGATATTGAGAGTTCTGACCTATTTACTTGCTATTTGAGGGATAGTTCCATCACCTATCAAAAATTAAAGGATACCATATGGAGCTTGGTCAGGGGCATTAAAAAATGTCCCATCATAAAACTGCTTTTTAACAATAGGGTTCCAGCGGAACAAGACCCTAACGGCGTTCACTGATCAGTTTACCTCAGAGGCGCACATCTTGGTAGGAGCAGTAATGTTATATGGAGCCAACTTTGGGTTCACAATGACCTCAGCAGTAAAACCGCACTATGAGCTATTCAATGCAATGGCTCTCATCTTGGAAGGGGATGTTTATTTGCTCAAAATTGTCAATTACTTGCATCATTTAGGGCAACGTTCAACACAACTAATCCTGAACGAAAGCTTGCAATGGGCCCTGTGGGTGCTCCTACCTCAAGTGGCGCAAAACCCCAACTTTCATTACTTCCTACAATTCACAGATAATTTATACTTTTCACCTCATCCTCCTGCAAAATTATAACCCTTCGCCCAACTCTCAACCTGGACCTTCTAATGATAATTAGTGATAAGAACCATTTAGGTTAACCTGCTATGCCTGCAGTCATCTCAGGCATAAAGCTTTTACCTGTTTAAGCGTCAACACATGTTATGCAGCCAAACCAGTATGAGCAGGGAAAGACCAAGCGGAGTAGAGATGAGACCCTCTACTTCCACTGGTTCAACTACAACTGTCCCAATTGATCCTAACAAGTTGCTTTCCGCCAAGAACCCCCAATACAACAATGTGCTGTTAAATCAGCTACTGACTGATGACATGCACATGCTGACTTATGCATAAGCCAAAGAGGCTGACATGGATGAGGGCCATTAGGAAACTCTAAAGCCTTATGCCTGTCAAATTTTAGAGCAAGCCACCTCTGACGAATCTTGACCCTCATTGGTTGCACATTTGCTGTAAGGGGTAAACTTGCTATCCTTCAAGATGCGATTATAAAAGAATACCCCAAAAATTGGAGTGGGTATTATGCATTTCCTTGAAAAAAGTAATTCTTTGGATGTTTACATATTAAATAACTAAATCTTCTTATTCTATATGTACATATTGTGACATTTTTGGTGCAAAAACAAGTTGCTGATCATAGACGCTGGCATCTCAGTTAATATAGTGGCAACAAGGTTAATAGCTAATTTTTGCTGAAACCTGAAGTGGAGCACTGGATGGTATATGGGACCGCTGGGGCGGAATGCACTGTCTCAGAAGGGGAATATAGTGCACTGCTTTTGCAGTTTGGGTCAATTGCCATTCAACACCAGTTATTGTGCTGTCTAACAATACTTATGACATGTTGATATAATCAACCTTCATTCACCACTTTAGTGCAGTAGTTGATATAGATGAGGAGACCTTTGTAATCTTAGGACAGTGTATCCCAGTTTGCTTTACTTCCAACAGCGTGCCCAAGGATTCCACTAGCATGGTACAAGTTAATCTTGCACATATTGATGGTGTAATCCCTGTCTGCTATCAGCAATTGAAAACAAAACCACGGTTCTCCCTCATCAAATATATGAGTATCAGGGGCTGCCACTCCATATCTGTTGCTGCCATATTGATCTCCTCTTGCCACCAGCTTATAGTATGCACAGAGCTTTAATTGATATACCAAATGATCTTTATGGAGAAATTAATTGCCCTTATCAGCAATCACGCCCCAAGCATCATGTGGTCCCAAGCATCATATTACCTGTACATGGAGATAACAAAGTGTTACTAGCGAATCTGCAATAAGAACTGTTGAGGGTCATAAGACAATAGGTGGCGGCATATCAGTATTTGACCTCCATTAATGAGGTCCTCCACTTCCACGAGTTCTGTCCTTTGGATATATTTAGTCTTCCACTGGACCTCAGCATGGCGTAATGGTGGTACCGCGAGGAATCTTAATAGCTAATGGAAGAGCAGAAGGATTGTACAATAGCTTTATTTGAAAAATATTGGAGAAATCTTTGTGGCCAATGATCACAATCTGGGATGCGCTCATGGCATCATATATCAGGGGTTTACAAAGGTGATCACCTTCCTATCTGTTCTTGTCCAATCCGCCACTTTCAGGATGCAGAAGAGGTAGTTTATGACGAAATAAGGGAGCTTATGGAGCTGGGAATGTTAGAGACGTTTAAGAGTCCTTGGGCTTTGCTCATATTAATTGTTAAAATAAGGACTGCACTAACTGGATAGCAATTGACTACCATAAGCTGAACCATATCACTAAGAAAGTCTCATATCCGCTACCCATAATTGATGGTGCCTTAGATTGTATGGGCGGTGCTTGCTATTTTTCAGCTATGGACCTGATCTTGGGGTAAAACAGATCAAGTTACCTGCAGCGGAACGCGAACAGTGTGCTATGATCAACTCCAAAAGGTTATTTAAGCCCATCCATATTCCACAAGGGCTGTTTAACTCCCCAGCTACGTTCTAGAAGGCTATATACACTATTCTAGGTGATCTTAAGCTTTCCATGTGTCCTGTTGTACCTTGATGACATTAATGCTTCTTACGGACATTTTTGGAGCAGCTTAATCATTTGTAAGAGGTATTCCTCCAGCATGCAGAGTCCAAAAGCAAAATCAAGCCCCGCAAATGTCACCTCTAAAGACCAATTAAAATATCTAGGTTTGTGGTAGATGCTAGGGGATTCAAACCACAACCAGAAAAGGTGGAAGCCATCTGAAAGTTGACTCAACCCAGTACCAAGTGGGATATACAGGTGTTTTAGGCATTGTTGGGTATTACTGATATTATATTCTCAACTTCAGCTGTATAAGAGCTCCTCTCTTTGAGCTTCTGAGAAAAGTTTTTACAATAAATAAATAAAATGGCGTCAGAGTGCCTTTGATACTCTCCAGATGGCATTGATTAGTGCCCCAATGTTGTGATACCCAAACTTTGAGAAGTAGTTTATAGTCCAGATGGATGCTTCCCTTTCTGCCATTGGATTGGTATTGTCTCAGCAGGACAATGAGGGGTGGAGCACCCCATCTCTTACTGCAGTTATGTTATGAATTTCCATGAGAAGAATTACACTGTGACTGAATGGGAGTGCATGGATGTAGCCTACACATATAAACAAGTCTGAGTGTACCTTCATTAGAAAAATATAAAATCATGACTGACCACAATTTAATGTGTTAATTACAGAATCTTTGAGAGTGGGAAGGACGCCTTGCATGATGAGCCTTCAAGCTCTAATCCTACAACTTTGAAATACCCACTGTTAGATTTTGATGTTTGACTTGAAAATAAACCCTTTGAGAAAACCATCAATGCTGATATATTACTTCTATTGATAGATCCTTTGATTCTCCCAATTCATCTGCATAATTTGATAAATTAGATTCACCTTATTACTGCTCTAATTGCATCTGAGGTGCCTGATTATCATAGCTAATAATAGCTATGATATTATTATATTATAGCCAATTATGGGTACACTTGGGTGCAAAGTGGTCCCACAGCATTAACTAAATTGCACCTCCTAAATTAGTACATTAATCTTAATGCACTAAGGCAGAAGTTGGGTTCAATTTAATGAAATTGATAATTAAGCACTTAAATATAGACGTCCCAATTATGGGTGTACTTAGTGCTATTGAGAGACCTGCTGACATCCCAAGTTGGGGTGCATCATCTTTTATGATCATATATTTTTTATTCCCCATTTATTGTTAGATGTCAAGCTATGATGTAGCTCTAATCAGGAAGATTTTGATGTTGAGTTCAAAACCCAAAGTTGGCCCAAATATGGGTATAATTAATGCTATTGAGAGGCCTACTGACGTCCTGAATTGGGGTGCATCATCTTTTATGATCATATATTTTTTATTCCCCATTTATTGTTAGACGTCAAGTTATGACGTAGCTCTAATCAGGAAGATTTTGATGTTGAGTTTAAAACCCAAAGTTGTCCTGATTATGAGAGTAAATTGCCTCCAATTGGGCTAAAATGATTGTTATTTTTAATCAATTCATGGGCTGAATTGACTTAGGGATTTTTCATAATTATTGCCATGACCAGCAGAGGATTGGCATAATATGAATGAACTCATCTAATAGATGAGTTTGGCTAGGAGATGCCCAAGAGGTATATAATACCAGTGCCTGGCCAATTAATAAAACATCAATTAAATCAATTAATCATCATTTACTAATTTATTGATCATTAATAACTACTGTCGCTTAGTTTATTAATTATTATTCATCTGTCATCTGTCAGATATTCATATCTGTCACCATTACATCTATATTAGATAGTTGTGTGTGTTTATTCTTCCTAAGAGAAGTACATAGTTGCCTGCCAGAGAAGTATTCCCAATTATAGAGGAATAATTTCCTGATTTTGTACAAAGACAGAAGGTCTTGTATTTGTTGGTGCCAGTAGACTTAAGAATGATGAGTATACCAGAGTTACTTGGCTATTATTGAGGATTATCGAAGAATCTACTTCCTGATTATGAGCAGGAGTCTCATTTGAAAAGCAAGTTTATATCCTCAATTTCAATGTTAAGTTATTTTAGCTTGCACCATCAGCTGAAAACTTAACACCCACCATCCTGGTGCAAAGCATAAGAATACCAATCACTTATCTCAGCTACTAATGATTGCCATGAAAGCAGATCTGGGTGATTTGCTGTATGAAAAGATGTTCAGTGGCAAATATGATAATGAATTGTCTCAAGTTATCTGGGCAATAGATGGGATGATGGATGATATGGTCTGGAAAAACAGTGAGTTATACAAGTGGAATGGTGATGATAAACTTATTTTTGAATTCCTCTTCCTGACCAGCCATTATATTAAGTGTGCACAAGGCAGTAGGTCACAAAGGGCCACATAAAACACTAAAGTTCTTGTGACTGCACTAATATTTGGAGAGTATACACTTTGACATGCTCAAAGTGATTTTCTGTTATCACCAATGTCAGATGGAAAACCCCTTCCTCCAGAAGACCTCCTATTGGTTAGTATAGCCTTGGTTTGCATGGCACATGGTGTCCATTAATGTTGCAGGGGCCTTACAAATGAGCATGAATTGCTCCAAGTATATCTTGGTAGTGATAGACTATCTGACAAGGTGTAGAGGCTTGGGAGTCCAGAGATTTGAAGTCATTCACCATTTTCAAGTGCTAATGGAGTGCATAATTCAATGGCATGGATTCCCACAGTTTATACTTAATGACAACAGAACTAACCTCACCTCAAACATTCTCCCTGAGTTTTTTGAACTAATGGCCATCCATGGGGCTCTAACAACCCCATATCATCCTGAGTCCAATGGAACGGTCAAAATGGTTAATGGAACACTGGTTAATATACTCTGGAAACTGGTGACAGATATACCATCAGACTGAAGTACCATCCTTTTCACAACAGTCTTTGCCTACAACATAATCTATCACTCTGTGACTGGAAAAAGTCCTTTTCAGCTGCTTTATGGAAAGCACCCAGTTCTTCCTGCAATATTTTACTCCTGCGTAGAGGATACCAGTGGAGTAGATCCAAAGCATTACTTGACAACTTTGATGTCCACGCTTATCAAGCTCCAATCTGAAGAATACTCAATCATCCTGGCTAAGTATTTTCAAATCATACAGCTTCCAATCAAGTAAGGCATAGCGGATTTCCATAGTTTGCAACTGGAGAGAGTGTTCTTTTCTATGACCAGCATAATTTGTAACAATTGAGTTTGTCTCAATTGTTGCATTTCAACTCAGTTTCAGATTTTCGGAATCTGAATCTAATTGTTTAAAAATACTTTTGGCTCATACGGTTTTGGGCGCTGGGTTGCGCCTCACCCAAAGGGCAGCCTTTATAAGGCGTGCCCACCAATATCAAAGCCCATGTCAGAATTTTAACCCTAGCTTTCCCTCCTGGGGAGCATTGTAAGTTGCTCCTCAGATGAGCTCTGTCCAGCGGCCCTTTTTATATCCAGAATAAAAATAAAGGTTGTTTCATGGTTAGCATATCTCGCTTACCTGTTGTCTTTTTTGGGTTTCCAGTTTTTGAGGAGCTCTTGCATGATTTGTTTGGACCAACCACAATAGAGGACTTTGCATAACCAACTAGTAGTAGGCAATGTTTTGCGCTGTCAGTTCCCCAAACCTCTCCCTACTCAGTTAGTCTGCTTTGGTTTCTTTTTGGTGCACCAGATAATCATTTTATTATATGGCGGTCAGAAACTGTGATTTTATGATCAGACAAGGTTTGGACGGTGGAATAAGTTATCCAGCATATGTATTATGCCCTTTAAGATAAGATAAAACCAGTATTGATGCCTACACAATCAATGACCTGACAAATGGTCATGTTATTAATCATGTAAACGCTAAGTTTCTTTGGGTTTTATAACTAATAGAGGTCATGTAAGAAAAAAATGATAATAATAACAATAATTTATAAATATAAATATAGATGATTAAATTATTTAGTATAAAAATATAAAATTAAATAGCTCAATATAAACGATGAAATCTGTGAAGATAAAGATGTGTTTTAATAAAAAGTGAGCAAGAATCAGCTCATCAATCAGGATGCCTCATAATCACCTCACCGCCTCTGCTTCTTGTGGCAGGACTTATGCTTTTATTATGAGATCCACGTTTCTTTTTCTTCTGATGTCTCATGGGCGGCTCAGCTTTACTAGGTCCTTCAGGGGATTGGTGGATGAAGAGGAGGTTGCACTATCAGAGGAGAGGGGTTGGTACCAGCACAAGGGAAGACACTTCAGCAGAATGAGGAGAGGTCACAGATGATAAACTGTGAGGGAATGTGGGACTTGGCACCCAGTGCAAGGGTCAGAGAGGCGACAAAACGACCAGGAGATTAAAGTGAACATGATCCTGGCCCACCAAGAGCAAGGTCGTGGCCACATCTGATGGTGGTCTTGGGATAATTAGGATTACACAATGAAGGGTGGATATAGCTAGAGCAGACATCAATTTGAGGAATTGGGCTCTGGTATTAGGATAAAAGGATGCACCAAGCGCCAGACAATACATGAGGAATCATCCAGTATGAGATAGGCATGTTGGAAAGGAGCAGATTCAAAATATGCCACTTAACAAGAACACTCCAGCATCACCCAATGGCCTTTCATCACCAAACCTAACTCCTCAATAGGGGAAAAGAAAACCATGTTCCCTAAGAGCGTCATTATGGTGAGTTACCAGACTGGGTCATTGGTATCCAGAGCTGCAAATGTGGTGAAAACCCAAAATGCATGCAGTCCAATCAGTTGTTCTAAAATTTTTACCCCCAGAGAGCAAAAGTGGTTCAGAATATTGGGAAAGGACCCCAACCAGCTGTCTAGCACCCAATGCACAAAGCATAACATCTAGTGGACTGCTAATACCACTGGATGAGTCTCGCTAATAGGTGGAAGCACTAGATGGCTGAAACTGTCAGCTAGGAACCGTGCCAATTCATTAAATAAAGAGCATCTGCTCCGCTCTACCCCAGAGCAACTGCTCCACAAGATCAAAAAAGGGCATGTGTCACGCTTCCACCAGATAGCTTGAAAGTGCTAACGCTGGGGAGCCCAACATAGTGGCTGATTGCAGATATCTTAATGCATCACTGTCAGCTAAGAGGGCAGGGGCTTCATAAGATGAAGCGATGGATGAGACTTTGTTCATAAGATTAAAAGAAGGGAAATAGAAATAAGAAACATTTATATTCTTTTGGTTAAGTACTTTGCTTAAAATAAGACAGTACTATTTATAGTACTGTTGAAAGTAAAAGGGAACCATGATTGCAAGGAGTGAAGCATCAGTCATTCTTAATTCCCAAGTGATTCATAACTCATCATGTCCCACCTGGAAGGTCAGATGAGCTTCTTAATCTCCTGAGGATAGTTTCATAGCATAGGTTAGTTTGGCATTAACTTTAGGTAGAAGCCCTTTTAATAGTCCAGGTTAAGATGTTCAACTTGCTATATTTCAGAATGAACAGCTGATGAAGAAAGCAGGATCCTTGGGCCACTGATGATGGAGTCATGTGAATGTGGCCTCAGAATTAGGTGAAATATTTGCGATATAATTAAGATACTTACTAGTTGAACTTAAAATAAGTCATGTAATACTCCAAATTTATTATATGGCTTGAAGACGTGGGATCAAGCCATAATTTGGAACTTATTGAAATATTTGAATAGCTTTAAGGTCAAGTCTCACGTAGCAGTATATAATAAACTTTCCCCCAGGACAAGGCTTACACCTTATATAGGGAAATTCTGAGAGAGCCTCCCTCAAGCCTTATCAAAGGGGAGTAAGTCTTGGTCCCTGAATAAATAATTAATCCAAATAAAAGTTAAGGTATTTGTAGTGTACCCTTGTTGCAAATTGGCTGGATTCTAGCAGGTCCCTTTACTGATGCAATTTTCTCTTGGCCCTCAAAAATTTTCATTTGATTGTCAGTCAAGGTTTGAGCCAGCTCAGTTCAGGTCAAAAGGTCATGTTAGGTCTTCATATTGTTTAGAGCCTATGCTGTGTGCTGAAAGTTCTTCTGTAATTATGCAGCTTCATGTTTGGAGTTGAGCATAATGAACTGCTTGGAGGCAATTTACTAGGCCAGCAACATCTGTGACTTGTCACCATCAATAAGTTTCTTTAAATTCTGATTAAACTTTAGTGCAAAATATATGGTATTGAGAGAGTAATTTTAGCCCTCAATCATAGCAGCTAGGTGGTGAGGGTTTTATGGAAAGCACTGGATTGATTCACAAGGCATTTCATTCCATAGATTCTAGTAAGAGGTGCTTTAGTTAAACTGACAAGGTAGGATGGAGTTGCAAGGGTAGACTGTTAGAGTAGCTGAGTCAGAAAAGCGCAATTTCTGTTTATAAACTAGCTGGGAGTAGATGACCATAGCTTTCTTGTGGCACGTATAGCTGAAGTGATTTATGCACCAGGTACAAGATTGCCCTGATTTGCGCCTGAGTACAAATAAAATTGTATGAATTCATGTGGCTGTCTGTTCCACCAGCAAACAGGTGAGAGAAAATGATATGGTGGCGCAGCGCTGTGTCAAGTAAGCCAAAGCCCATTACCTCAAAGATGTTGATTATTGCCAGTAGGCCTTCACCTTGATCCCTATCTTCAAAGTTAGCATGGCGCAGGAGAAGTTGGCAAGGGCATTGCAGTCAACCTTGGAATAATTTGCAAGGCATTTCAAGTCTGGATCCACAGCGTGGTAGGTCTTGGTGATTTTCTCTCCAAATCTGATGGTAGAAACTGACCCAGAAGCCTCAAAGCTGAAGGCGGCTGTGGTAGCATTATGTGAGGTTCAAGATTGAGAGTTGAGGTTGACAGAGTACTCAAGTTTGGTAGCATTTGGAGCCTCACACTTATATTGGTTGACAGCGTAGTGGTTCATCTTGGAGTAACCTGCAGGGTCACAGCTCATCTGAGATGACAACCTTGTTTCCAACTTTGTGGACAAAAACAGGTTCAGATGATTACTCAGTGGGAGGTGCCTTGCCAATTGGGACATCTATTTTCTCCTTCAAGGTAAGTCCTCCGCTTTTGATACTAATTAATTCCTTGTCCTTAAAGTTTAGTACACTCAAATTAATTGTATGCTCAGGTTTGATGGGCCCAGCTATTATAAGACAAGAGTTTATCCAATTAATCTTGTAATTTATTTCATTAATATCTGGATCAAAATTTAGAGACTAATGGAATCACTGGTCAACAGACTTGCCAGTGAGGAGTCATTGAGCTTGTCACTACTATGAGAAGGTTAGTCCCAAATGTTTTGTCCAGCACTTTTGGCATTTCAAGGCGCTGGAGTTATTCAGATCTTCCATGGAATTCTCAAGGTTGGATGCCATTGTTGAGTTTAGAGATAATTCAAAACTTGTCCCAACTTGATTGGTTATTGATAGTTCCATCAAGGTTTGTTTGCAAAATTTGATTTGTAATTTAGCACTTTTGGTTCTAAACAGCCAATGAGCTTCTTTTTTCGATTTTCTGCTCTGAAGCAGCATAGTGGGAATTGACGTTGAGATTTGGAGTTTTTTTAATTACCTGAATATATATTAATGTTACCATTAAAATCAATTTTTATTAATTTTGAGCATTTCTGATTGTTTTGATTTTCTTTCTCTAACTGGAGGATGCTTTGTAGCTTGAAATTTTTCTTTTGGTTTTGTTCAAAGCTAAAAGGTGTTTGAAAATAACTCTTTTATTACATAAACAAATCTTATTGTCTAGTAATTATGTTGAGTGATATCTTCAAAAGCTTCTTCTCTCCTATTATCCCACATATTCTTAGTTGTAGTGCATGAACCTTGAAATAAAATACTGACTTTAATAATTTTTACTTTATGATACTGTCATGGTTGCTCAATAACATCTATTGTAATTTTTTATGCGTTCTTAATAGGTAAAGCTAAGGTTTCAGCTGACTGGGAGTTAAAAAGCATACAAAGTCTTCTGGGACACACTCAAAAAAAAATTTTGAAATATTGTTCCCCACAGTTAGGGTGTCTTGACCATTACAGAGGAGGTAGGTCAGAAGATCAGAATCTGAAGTGCTCATGGTAGTTGTTTTCTTTTTGTCCAAGGCTGAGTGAATCTCCTCAGGGTGCACCTTGAAGCGCCCCTAAAATGAGTACCAGATGTTGCGCTTCTTCCAGATGTGCTTGCAGGCGCTAACCCTGGGGAGCCCAACCTAGTGATTTATTGCAGGTAGCTTAGTGTATCACAGTCAGTTGAGAGGACAGGGGCTTTATAAGACTTAGTGATGTATGATACTTTATTCAGTAAATCAAATAGGAATTTGAATAGAAATAAGATAAGTAATATATTCTTCTTAAAGTATTTTATGTAAAAATAAGACAGTACTATATTAGTACTGTTGAAAGTAAAAGGAATTGTGATTTTAAGAAGTGACTCATTAGTCATTCTTGATTCCCAAGTGGTTTTTCCCTCATCAAGTCTTACCTGGAAGGTTAGCTGAGCTTCTGGACCTCCTGGTGATAGTTTCATAGCATAGTTTTAATTGTTATTAACTTCAGGTAGAAGCTCTTCCAAAAGTCCAGGTTAGGATGTTCAACTTGCTAGATTTTAGAATTAACAGCTGATAAAGAAATTAGGATCCTTGGGCCACTGATGATGGAGTCATGTGAATGTGGCCTCGGTATTAGGTGATATATTTTTCAATATATTTATGATACTTACTAGCTTAATTTGGAGTAAATCAGGTAATACCCACAAATTTGGAATACATCCTGTTTACGTGGTATCAAACCTTAATTTGGAACTTATTAAAATATTTGAATAGCTTTAAGGTCAAGTCTCACATAGCAGTGTATGATAAACTTCCCCCAGGACAAGGCTTACACCTTGCATAGGGATAATCCTGAGAGCATGTGCAAGGATGTCAAATGGCCAACAAAATTGACTAGAGAGCTCCTCCTGGGCAAGATGGTCACAGCATCTACCTCTGGCAACCCTCCTAGCTCATAGTAATTGAAAACCTGGGGATTAAAAATTCATCCTGGGTTTCTACACTAATGTCATACCATACTTGAAGAAATTTCTAGGGCTTGGGGTCTCAGTTGTCATTGTGAATCAGAAAATATCAAAGAAACTTTTAATGAAGTGTACTGAAGGCTTATCATCTAGTCAAGTGGAGGGGGTTGTGTCAGAGAATTTATATGCTGGATGTTAAGATTATGTTATTAATGGTAATTCATCAGTTATTTGTCAAGATTGAGTTTAGAGCAATTAATAATTTAACATGATCCAAAAAGGGATGATTCTAAGCGATCTTACCTTAGCTAAATATGGGAATTCTGCTGAGAACTTCAAATGATGAGATGAACATGATGAATTTGGAGAAGCTGAGTAGCTGCATGAATGGGAAAATGAGTGGCTGAAGAGATAAGTGTAAAAGGGGGAAAATGAATAATGCAAATAGGTCTTTTAGTTGATAACATGTAGTAGATTCTATAGGATAAAATCAAAAGAGTAGAATGGTAGTGGACTCTGCAAAAGCAACAAAGTTTAGTGTTCATTAAAGCTTTTTGCTTCATTTTATCTTTTATTACTCTTGTTTGAGGAATTTTGATCCTCAATTTGCCTTTCTGTTGTATCTTTGGAAATCCTTACTATGCAACTTTTTGGTAGATTATAACCTATTTCACTATATTTTATAACATATATATAGTAGATATATTATCTCATAAACAAATATAACAAAAAGGGCAAGACTCAGCACAAATACATATGAAATTTGAAACCATCTTGTGATGTTTTTCATTTTTTTAATTATAAAAGGATAAATATGAATTCAAATATAGAATGTATTAATGTTATCCTAATATAGTGAAAATCTTTATATCATTTTACCTTAGTGGTTTGTTGTTATTTGGTTGATTTGATAAGCTCAATAATTTTGAGCAGCAAATGGTAATTTAATAAATTCATTAGTCCCATTGGTTTTTGTAAGCAGTTGATAGTTATTTGGTTAATTCAGTAGGCTCACTGGTTTCTGTATACAGTTGGTAAAAGTTTGATGCAATGGGTCCAAAATTTTTGGTTGTGTGGTTAGTATTTTTAGTTGATTTGATACACCTAATGGTTTTACTATGCAGTTTGGTGTTTGCTTAGTTAGGTTGATAAATTTAATTACTGTAAACCTATCAATATCCATCTACCAAAATACTAGACTTGCAATTTACCACTATTGACTATATATTTTTATAAAAAACTAAAGTTGATTCAAAGCTACTGATTTGCCAATGTCAGAATTAAGTTATTTAGCAATAGATTAGACTCACAATTGACCACCATCACTTTTAATACATCTACTTATTAATACATTTACTGATGTACTGACTGACTGATATCTGAAACCTTCAAGTCTGATAGGTTCAAACTATTTGGGTGAGTGGGTGAGTATTAGCAAATATTATCAAATCTGAAACTATTGAATCTAATAGGTATAATCTATTTGGGTGAGTGGGTGAAAATTGCCAAATGTCAGCTAATAATTCACCAAATTACTCACCTGAAACTAATTGAGTCTTATATCTTCATTAATACGGGCAAGTGGGTAAAGAAAATTGGCAAATATTATATTAAAATTCACCAAATTGCTCGCCTAAAACTAAGTAAAAATTAGTATTATGGTTTTAAGTAGATTAAGTAAAGTTAGGATAATCAGCTCACCAGCCACGAGAGCAACAGCGAAGCTGTTAGTCCGAGTGGCTCGAGAATAGTGCTGCCAGAGCCTATAGGCTACAATGTGAGCTTATCATCTGATAAACTTTAAATACCGTAGCGAAGCATGGGTATCTGGATGTTAGGTTTATATATTTTAAGAACCTGCCTAATTTGGTTCGCTTAATTAATAAAATACTTTGGCAAGTTAAGTAGAAGTTGATTTAGTAGTTTGGAAGATGTCACATACTCAATGATTAAGTACAAAGAGATGGAAGATATGTCACATACTCAATGATTAAGTACAGAGATGTTTCGGGTAGCAGTTTGGTGTTATTTGATTGATTCGATGAGTTTATTTTGTTTGGCCGAGTGGTTGATGGCTTTTGTTCGAATCGATAGGATACAGTTTAGTTATGAGGGGTGATTAATTGTTGGTTGAATTGATAATTTCAGTTAGGTTTATCTGAGTGGTTGGTGGTTTTTGGTTGATTCGATTGAGCAATTAGATTTGGCTAGGTGCTTTTGTTTATCTATAATATAAAATCTAAATTAATAAATTGAATATCTGGAATTTTATAGACACCGTAGCGAAGTTCGGGTAAATCGGCTAGTACATACTAAAATTCATGTTTATAGGTTTGTTGTTTATAGAGTATTTTAGAATACTTTCTCAGCCTTGAATTTAATTATTTTAGAAACTATTAAGTAAATTTTAAACTGCTTTTTTGCATATTAAATTTATCAAAAAAGTGAGCAGTTTCTTAGCTGAACTACAAAGTTTAAACTGAACATACATGCCAAATTTCAGATTTCTAGCTTTTATGGTTTAGACAACTTAAAAACAGTGTCTTGTATTTATTATTTACTTTAAATAAAAAGTTAAAAGAGAAATAGGCCTCTTTGGCTCAGTTGGCAGAGCGTCCCCCTAGTAAGGGGAAGGTCAGTGGTTCGATTCCGCTAAGAGGCATATATAAAATAGTAAAGATAGAAACTAAATACCCTTAAAGTTTTTATTTGATATATTTTTTTGCTCTCGACATCCTTATGTTATGTTATAAAACCTAATAGGCATCTGTTTAATTAATCAAATATTTTTTAGTTTATTTCTAGATTTCAATATCATTTTTTCAATTATTCTTTCTGCTTAAAGCAGTAGTAACAGTAATATTGCTATCAGTACTTTTAGTCATAAAACCAAAGATATATTAACAATATGCCTTAACAATTTTATAAACTTAGGTATATGTTTTTAAAATAAGGCTATACATATGCTTGATTTGACTTTCGATATCTTAAGAATGACAAGAGTTCTTATGGTAAAGTATATCCCCTCTCAGCTTACCTTATTATAAATAGAAAATAATGACAAGAATCATTAAAAAATAATTGTCTCAATATTAAACTCTTCACTACTATGTCTTTACAATTCCCTGTATGTGTGCTAAACTACCAGCCAGTTTATTGATGCTAATACTAAAAACAAAATGTTAAAAATATTGTCACTTTATTTTTTGTGCTAGATAACACCACAAGATTTTAATTATTTGATATCAAAGTATAGTAAATTGGACCTACTAGTATTAAAGATTATGATAAATATCAAAAATTTATATAATACAAAAGTTGCAAGTGATCATTTTAAATGTCACAGTATAAAAATCTTTTAACACAAACTTTATAAAAATGCTTAACATAAGTATACTTTTTGGACAGCTTATCCTCTAATTTTATCCCAGCTACATAACTATAATATTAATCTGGAATTTACTTGTATGTATACCATATTCCAATTTTTACCCTTTGAAAGCTCATATACTATTGCTTTAAACTTCATAAAGTTAGAGTTTTAGTAATAGTTTTATTGAAGTTGCAGAAATTTTGAAGCCACTATAGGTAATAATCTATATGTTAAGTGGTACGTTGGAGTGAGCCCAGAGAAAACTGGGCTGTAGGAGTAGGTGTCTGAATCATCTAACAGCAGTCCCAAACTTCAAGTTGACACTCTGCCTTTTGGGAATCAATTTGAGAGATGGGAGAGGTGTTTTAGGTTCCCTTTAAAGTACAAAAAAGGCATTTATAGTATTTGTAAAGTTACTATAGTAGATGGGCTGACCAGAAGTTCCCACAATATTATCTTCTCCAAGAGAAACTGCCTGGTAGGCTTTCAGTAAAGCCATAATACTGAGCAATATCTGTTCATTATATTAATTTAAGATAATAAAAACTAATATTTTAAGATAAATTTGCAAGGATACAATTTGTTGAAAAAGAACCTAACATCCTACAATTAGCAGGGTACTGGGGTTTATGTTGTGCTAAAAGGAGTTATAAGCTTCAGAAATTGGGTTCAAATGCCAAAACCAATAGTTGATGGGTATTATTGTCTTGATCAATTCTTCATGGAAGTAACATTGGATGAGATCCCTTCGTTATCCTTGGAATGTTTTGGTAAGTTTTAAATGACTAAACTCATTTTTACAGTTTTAACATTTGGTGACAGGTTTGATCCTAATTTTTGACCTTTTCTTCTCAACTTTTTTGCCTAATTTTACTTCTTAGATAAACTGATTTCACCTAGGGTTGTCCAGATGTCAAAAACTTTACATTGAACAGTGACTCCTGATCAAGCCACCAGTTGGGGGATGGGGAATAGTGAGTATGTCATTGTAAGTTCAGGGGTGCTGTCAGGGCAAAGCCTGACATGAAAGATATCCTTGATATATCAGTTCTTATTGATAGAATATATGATATATGTAATCAGCTTAAACAATCAAAGATGATAGCAAAGTCACATAGCAGACAAATAATGAGTCAGATGAGTCAATTCAAGCCTATCAAATTTTAATCAAACATTAGAACACCTGGGGCCAGGTCTTAGTAGTCCTAACTAGGCAGTTGACTACTAGTCTAAGTTTTTATCTAAGACAGAATGAGCCTAAAGAATCTAAAGCTAGATAAGAATCAAGTAAGCCCTAAAGCTAGTTCAATTAATCTGAAAAGTGAATATAAGTTGAATATTTCTAAAATTATTCCTTACAGTCAATAAAGTTAACATGCTTATAAAAACTTACTTGATTTACTTGCTTTTGATTCTTAGTAAAGTACAAGAATCTTTATTATCAAGCATATATAAATTAAATAACTCTGAAAATCCAAATATTCTCTAACTCAATTTCACAATTACCCACTGTCACTGGTATCTTGGCCCTAACAGGGGTTGGTCTAGCTGAAGCTCTACAACCTATATTAGGGCCCAGAAGACCTTTATTCACAGCTTTTATTTTTATCTTCATCCTTCCCTTATTATACTGGACTATTAGCTCAGGCATGGCAAGTTCACAAGTTGCTATGGCAGATTGGGTTAAAAGATATTCCAGTCCCTGACAGGTGCGTCCCCTATGTTAGACTGAGTTGTATTCCTGTTCCCTACGAAAAAAAGGGTCCAAGAAGGGCAGCTGTACCTATCATCTCACAGGGCAATCTCACCCATATGGTAGATGTGCAGTGGGTAACAGCTCTTATAATGAAGATCCCACCACCTTTCCCCATAATTACTTCCACCAAATTAGTATGATGAATTGAGGGAATTTGCACTGGAATATTTGAAAGTTGGCACCCCATGGGGCAAAAGTGTCATGGTTGGATGACTTTATAGTAGAAACTGACGCTAAAGACAAGGCTGAGCAACAGGAGGCCCAGAAGGTGAAACTTCAGGCTCTTCCTGACCTGAAACATACCTTAGATCAACGCTGGGTGCAAGCCAAGCATGCCCAGGTTGATACTAATGTGGTGCAAAACGCCCAGCCTCTTATCTTGGCCCAGGCACTGAAATAAACAATTTATGTTATAAACGAAGATGGTTTGGTTCAGTTGATTGGAGAGCAAGGGTTTGAGTCCCGCTCAAGTTATAATATTTTAAGCTTGAGTAAAATATGGCTTCAATCGATTACTCAAGTGAAGGCACTTTCAGTGTATTTTACCAAAACAGATAGAAGCGTCTGTTTATTGGAGCATCAAGGCTTGGGTGCACTTCCGCAGAACCTGAATTTCCCCAGCCCACTTTAAATATGTTTTTGCAACCAACATTCCTTGTTGGTCAACTTTTTTAAATAAATTTACCCGTTATTTTACGTTTTTACCAATGGTTCCTTGGGCTAACTTGGTGGTGGACCTCTTTGGAAAGGTCTCCAACTATGTGGGCCACTACCTTTTATCACAATTTACCAAAATCCCAGATGCTCCCTTGGGCCGCCCAGGTCCCCTCCAGATTGAGACACCTAAGTCTACTGACGCCAAGTTACACTTGATTATGGACTTCCCTCTGGGGTCCACTCAAGATGTAATGTTTCTGACTTACCTGGTACTTTATGTTGCGCTGTACACCTTTGCCTGGGGTGCCTTTTACACAGGCACCATTTGAGGGGCCTTCCTTCCCATTCTCCTAATGGCTAGTTCCATAGCAATGTGGGTTTGCATCCCACATCACCTTGCTGGGAATGAGAGAGTTACAGACACTCTCTTGACATTAGTTGACCAACCTTTTTATTATATGTGCATAAGAATTATCCATGTGGGACTTTTGTTAGTAGTGAATTTGGTGTGCTGGCCATTTGTCACTGCCACAATGGTGCTCACCACAGTTTTCTCATTTGGTTTTGTATTTGTGAATCTTGGCATTATTCTTGCAACTACCAATTGGGAAGTAACCACCCTTCCTGCTTGTACCAGGTGGTCTTGGACTTTTTGCAATCCTGATGTCATGATTACCCGCCTTTCTCCCAAGATTTATTCAGAAATTCAACAAGCCTTGGCATCCCTTGAGCCAAAACCCTCATTAAATAAACATAATTCATCTAGTTCACATATGCTTTTGCAAGGAGTGGATCTGTTGTTCTGATTGTCTCCCGATGCAGGCAACTGGGTTTTTGCAGTATTTTGCACTCACCCGCTTTTGTGGCAAACAGTGGAGGGCTTGGAACAGGTCTTGAAGCAGAATCGACCTGATGAAGCATCCTTCCATTCCTTCTTCAAGTTCTTTTCTCTGCGCCAAGTGGGTTGGCCGATGAAAGCATACTTGAGTAAATTCTGCAAAAAAGCCCAGGCTTTGCCATTAACTGATGAAGTTAAAATGTCATTTCTCCGTTCAACCTTGGACATATCAATGTGAAACTCCCCAATTTGGCAGTCGCCTCCTTCCAAATTTAATCATTTTATCAAAACCCTTTGGGGTAGTTTCCCCACCCCAACCTGGAAGAGGCCAGGTAATTTGGCCATCATCAGATCAAATCATATAAATATGGAAGCCAAAAAGTCACGCGCGCCTCTTGAAATGAGGGAATTGTATCCTTCTAATCCTTCTACTTCTTCTAAATTCAGACCTGTATGGGGGTCTAGCCCTAAGAATGAAGTAAAGGTTTCAGATGATTCTGCCATGATGATGTCACCCATGGTCATCCCTATAAATACCGCATCCTCAACTAGTGAGATTTCCTTGAATTGTGAGATGCTTCCCACTGATTTTCTCCCTGTCTCAGTGGAAATCGGGAACATCAAAGGGTCCAAACCCAAAATTTTAAAAAAGGATTCCATTATCATTTTTTATCCCCAACATGTTTCTGAGGTGCATGTCGAGGCATCAGCTTTGGGCTTGGGGGTGATGGCCCTGGATAGCGATGCCCACCAAACCCTTGGAATGAGTGTGGGTTTGCTTAGAACTGGAAAACGCGTTTTATAATGCAAACGATTTATCCCAAACTGAACTGTTTATTTTCTCATATGGTCTGGATGAGGACCCTATTTTGGTATATCAGATTACTCCTGAAAACCCTCGTTTGACCCCTACCATGATTAGGGGCTCTCAGGAAGTGGAAAAAGAACTTTGTTATAAATATAAAGATGTATATGCACCTGCAGAGGGTGTGGTGGGATATGTGGCCTCAGTAGTAAGAGTGGCCCACTATCCCTCCCCTTCTATGATTCCAAAACATACCATGATGGCTTGTTCAAGCCAGAGGAAGAATTTTCTGGTAAATGATGGCATTTTATGCATTGAATAAATCCCATTCTGGATACTTCTTGTTGACTGCTACCCTTACATCCTCTTATGGAAAGTTCAGCACAACTATTTTGGTGGATACTGGTGCCTCTAATAATTTTATTGACCAAAACCTTGCTGACTACCTTGAGTTAAGTTACTCACCAGGTGGTATGGTTAGAGGTGGGGCTTCTCAAGGTATTCCCACACTGAATATCATGGAGTCAGTCGATTTCCAGGTAGGTTCTTATCTATTGTCTGACCAGTTTCAAGCTATCAGAAACCTCTTGTTCCCCATTATTTTGGGTGTTGAGTGGTGGCGGAAGTTTGACGTCAGAACAAATTTGAAAGAAAACACTTTATCCTTGTCTTTGACAAATGGTCACCAGTTGATTGTTCCCTTGTCTGAGGATAACGCCCAAGGCAAATTACCCCATTGGCCCAATGTTCCCAGTCCATATCTTGCCCCTTTGCTGAAGCCCAATGTGGGACTTTCCTTACCTTCCTGTTTGGAGGAGTTGGCATCTTCTTTTGATGCAGCTTCAGCTAGTATGCTACCAGAACATTCTGAGTTTAATTGTGAATTTAAACTCACTGTGGATCTGGTGCGTATTTCTTCCCCCATATACCCATTGACTGTCCGGGAGGAAGAGGTTTTAGATGTATGGGTGAAGGAGCAGTTGGCCAAAGGTGCCATCTCTTCAGCGTACCTCCCCTGTTTGCTCCCCACTTCTCTTTGTAGAGAAGGCTGATGGAACTTTGTGTCCGTGTGTCATTTATGGAAATTTAAATAATGTGACTGTACCTGACCTCCATCACATCCCTTTAGATTCCCAGATTGCACGCTATGTGGAAAAGGAAAAAGTTTTCTCCAAGTTGGACTGCCTCAATGCATTCAATCAAATCCAGATATTGAGAGCCATGAGTGGTTAACCGCATTCTGTACTAGAAAAGGGATTTTCCAGTTCTGGGTTATGCCCTTTGGGCTTAAGAATGCCCCTGCCATCTTTCAACGCCGCATTGATGCTGCGTTGGGGGACTTGTTGGGGTATGTGCGGTTGCCTACATGAGTGACATCCTGGTGTTTTCCCCCAATCAGGAGTCACATGCAGTACACCTTTGACAAGTAGTGGAGAGATTGAGGGCCGCTTGCCTTACCCTCAAGATTAGTAAATGTGAATTCTTCAAGTCCCAGGTTACTTTTCTGGGCAACGTCGTTTTTGACCAGTGCCATATGATAACTCCAGACAAGGAGAAGGCTATTTGTAAGTGGCCTACCCCCACCTCTGTCAAAGAACTGAGGAGCTTTTTGGGGACATGTACGTTCCTCAAGAAGTTCACACCCAATCTCTAAGGTGGCAGCTCTTTTATATAGGGCCAGCGGTGCCAAGGTGCTTCAGTGGTCCCTCATTTTGGAGGATGCTTTTCAAGCGGTGAAGTGCACCTTGTTATCCACATCAATCCTTCACCATGTTGACCCTGCCAAGGAGTTCATTGTGTCCTCAGATGCTTCCAACTTTGCCATTGCGGCTGCCCTGTTACAGGTGGGTGAAGATGAGTCTGAGCATCCAGTGGGATATTTTTCTAGAAAGATGTCTCTGCATGAGTTAAACTACGCCGTATATGACAAGGAGTTATTAGCAGTGGTGGAGGCGCTGATTTATTGGCGTCACCACTTACATGGCTCCTCCCAACCATTTTGGGTTTGCACAGACCTTCAAGCCTTGTTGTACAACCGTGCTCCACATGTTTTAACACCACGTCAGACCCATTGGCATGAGACCCTTGCCCTATTTACATTTTCCTATGAGTTCACCAAGGGCAAGGAGAATGGTTTGGCGGATGCTTTGAGCTGCAACCCTGCTTTGGCTCCCAATCCAAAGGAGGTAGAGATTTGCAACACCCAGTTGATGATTCCACCAAGTATGATTCTGCCTCAACTTCCTAAGTCCATGGTACACACGCCAGCGCTCATGCCTCTGGAAAATGCAGCAGAATATAGTATGTTTAGAAAGGTAGTTCTTTCCCAGCCGTTATCAGCTGAATATGCTGTTGTTCTCGCTAAGAGCGCCCTGAATCAGGAGGACTTATCCAGGGGATATCACATGAAGGATGAGATGGTGTGGTTTCAGGGGCGCCTATGGGTTCCTGCTGGACCACTGCGCCTGGAGATCATCCAGGACCATCATGACGGAATCACTGTTGGTCATCCTGAGAAAGCAAAGACCTTAGAATTGATATGATGCACTTACAATTGGAAGGGCTTGACTGTTCAGGTAGGGTGGTACTTTAAAGAGTGCCTGATCTGCAATCAAATGAAACCCAATTTACAACCCTTAGCAGGGTTGCTGGTACCAGTCCGAAAAGCTGAAGGGCCCTGGACTTCCTTATCAGTGGATTTCATTATGGAGTTACCCGTTTCAGATGGGTATGATGCAATCATGGTGGTGGTAGACCACTTTACAAAGTTCGCCCACTTTATCCCTTGCTGAACAACCATAACTGCTGTCAAAATGGCCAGGCTCTTAGTCGCCCATGTATTTGCGCTTCATGGGGTTCCTCAAGAAATTATTAGTAACTGGGGACCCCAGTTCACCTCCATCTTTTGGGAAGAGTTGTGTAAAACTCTTCAAATTTTCCCCTGCCGTTCAACTGCTTATCACCCCCAATCAGATGGGCAGACTGAGCGAGTGAACCAGTGCTTGTAACAATTTCTGCGTTTTTACACCACCGCAGATCATTCATATTGGATTCATCACCTTCCCATGGCCCAGTTTAGCTACAACAACACTTTGCATTCATCAATCAGTTGTTCACCATTTTTTGGTAACCATGGTAATAACCCAGCTTTTAACATGGAGCCCAGCTATGGTTCTAAAGTGGAAGTGGTGCTGGACTTTGCTAAGACTATCAAGAAGGTCCATCAGGGGGTGTCCACAAGTTTGGAGGCGGCTATGCTGGTTTATAAGGAGAATGCCAATGGAAAACACCAAGTGGGTCCAGCATACAAAGAAGGGGATCTCGTGATGCTTGATGCTTGCAACATCCCTATCAAGAAGCCATGCAAAAAGCTGGGTCCAAAGAGGACTGGTCCTTAACGTGTAGTTAGAAAGGTGGGACATGCCTCATACCAGTTGGATCTTCCCTCCGCGTTTTGGATCTTCTCCATCTTCCATGAGAGCAAGTTGACATTGTTTGAGGGCCCTCCTCCTGTGACTCTCAATGCTTATCTTGTGGATGGGGCACCGGAATGGGAAGTGGAGGAAATAGTAGCCTCCCGCTAGGTTAAGCAACGCCTTGAGTACCTGGTATCCTGGAAAGGGTTTGACGCAGCAGAGAACAGTTGGGTGCCATCCTGGGATTGTGTACATGCCCAAGACCTGATAGAATCCTTCCATAATCGTTTCCCTGAGGCTGCAGGATCTCAGCCTAAGCTGGCCGTTGCTGCTATGAAGTTGCCACCAGCACATAAGAACTTCTCCTTAGCAAACGCCCCTGGAGGGGGGTGGAGCCCAAGAAGGAGGAGAGGGTAATGTCATGGTTGGATAACTTTATAGTAGGAGCTGATGCTAAAGGCATGGCTGAGCAACAGGAGGCCCAGAAGGTGAAACTTCAGGCTCTTCCTGACCTGAAACATACCTTAGATCAACGCTGGGTGCAAGCCAAGCATGCCCAGGTTGATACTAATGTGGTGCAAAACGCCCAGCCTCTTATCTTGGCCCAGGCACTGAAATAAACAATTTATGTTATAAACGAAGATGGTTTGGTTCAGTTGATTGGAGAGCAAGGGTTTGAGTCCCGCTCAAGTTATAATATTTTAAGCTTGAGTAAAATATGGCTTCAATCGATTACTCAAGTGAAGGCACTTTCAGTGTATTTTACCAAAACAGATAGAAGCGTCTGTTTATTGGAGCATCAAGGCTTGGGTGCACTTCCGCAGAACCTGAATTTCCCCAGCCCACTTTAGATATGTTTTTGCAACCAACATTCCTTGTTGGTCAACTTTTTTAAATAAATTTACCCGTTATTTTACGTTTTTACTAATGGTTCCTTGGGCTAACTTGGTGGTGGACCTCTTTGGAAAGGTCTCCAACTATGTGGGCCACTACCTTTTATCGCAATTTACCAAAATCCCAGATGCTCCCTTGGGCCGCCCAGGTCCCCTCCATATCGAGGCACCCAAGTCTACTGGCGCCAAGTTACACTTGATTATGGACTTCCCTCTGGGGTCCACTCAAGATGTAATGTTTCTGACTTACCTGGTACTTTATGTTGCGCTGTACACCTTTTCCTGGGGTGCCTTTTACACAGGCACCATTTGAGGGGCCTTCCTTCCCATTCTCCTAACGGCTAGTTCCCTAGCAATGTGGATTTGCATCCCACATCACCTTGCTGGGAATGAGAGAGTTACAGACACTCTCTTGACAAAAAGGTCTTTATGAAGTTGATGGCAATGTGCCCTCAAAATTAAGGTCCAAAACCCCTAAACTCTTGGCAATAAAGCCCAATGGGCGCGCACATTTGGTAAATGAAATATCAAGTGTCAAATCCTTGGAAAAATCACCAGTGGCATTGGGACATTGAGAGATGTTGTTTTCAGTTAAAACCTGCATTTAAAACATTGGAAACAAAGCCCAACGGGCGTGTACATTCTAAAAATAATGTGTTCAGTATCTAATCCTCAGCAAAGCTTGCCAAGGCATTGGGCCATTGATAAACATTGTCACCAGTTTAAAACTTGCCTCAAAAACATTAGTAACAAAGCCCAACAGGTGCATACCTTCTAAGATGAATGTGCCTAATGATGAATCTTTGGCTGAACTTTCCAAAGGCATTGGGTCATTTTTAAAAGCTGCCACCAACTTGGAACATTCCTCACGTTTATCAAAATTATCATTCAATTTACAGTTTACCCGACCAGATGCCAAAGTGACTGGATGTGGGTGGGTTGGGTACCCTGAATCCATATCTGACCTCTTTGGACTGCCCCTATGGGGAACAGTCTTGGGAGGTTCCCTTTACCCATTGGGTGAGATGCTATTGCACTAACCATCAAAAACGTGGTAAAACCACAATTCAGGCATCTGAGGTCAAACCAACAGCGACTTGGCCCACCACTGACTCTTTTAAAGTCAGTCTGAATTAAGTTCATTTTCCTTCCCCCTTGCTTGAAGTTCATTGGAGTTAGGTCAAATATTGAGGGCCCCAATCCTGTGCTTTTTCAAGCTATTCTCCAGATTGATCATCTATTTAAGCAGTCATAACCTACTGAGGAAATTGATGATCAATTTTCTAAATCGATTTTAATCAAAAATCTCCCTGAGCTCCTGCTATTTTGATTTAATTCAATTTTTCATTGCCAAACACCCTATGGAACTAACAATGTGGCCCCTTGGGCCCCATATTGGCTGAGCCATCCCAGTCATGATTTAACTATAGTTCCTACTGCAGTCAAATGGGTTTATTGTGCAAAGAATTTCTTGGGACTCAACCCAATTGTTGATGCCATCCGCCAGCAGAATATCATTATCCTGTGAGCTCAGCTATCCCCACTCTGGGAAAGGATCCTCCCCTTGCCACTGTTTTTGTACCCAGTTCTCCTATGGAGAGCTCCAAACTACCTGATCCAGTTTGTGCAACTCCCTGCATCAAGGGTCACTGAGTCTGGAGCTGTAACAGCCTGGTATCTTGCTGGGTTTTTTTATGCTTGTGACCCACCAGCATTTAATTGTTACACATCTCCCACACAAGTTAACGTCATTCAATTGGCAATGCCTCTGGAATTCTGGATTGCCTTTTGGGTGCTTTTGCACCCTGACTGGCAGGAGAGCCAAAACTTTATCTTCCATCTTCCTGACATTCATGGCATATGACATGATTTTTATAGTGGATCAAAATGATAAAGAGAAAATGAGCAGTACTAAAGGGGTCAATTTATTTTGCCCTTACTAACCTCAGATACATTGTGGATTAACGCTGGTTAAAAGCCAAGACGAATAGATGATCCCAAAAAAGTGTGATAAGGTCCATAATGTTCCATAAATGGTCTTATTTTTACCATTACAGTTTAAATAATGATGGGTTGTTATACTTGCTTTCCAAATAAATTATATTTGTTTATTATATTTACAATTCCCAAAATGTAAAATGCAGTTGGTGTTATAAGCTTGATTTTCATGCATACTTGAGGTATAGAACTACCATGGATGGTAGTATTTTGTTATTGGATGAAATTAATTTAGAGCTTCAAAAATCATTCCAGACCATTGTCCATTTTTTCCTTAAAAATTGATTTTCAACATTCTCTTTGTTGTTCATCTCTCTTACTGTCAATAATTTTTTATAGTTACTTATTTCATGTTACCCTTAGTTTAACAATTGGTAATTGTACATGGATTTTTTAAAGTTAGAAGTTAGGAAATCCACTAAAACAATGGTTGCAATCCCAATTTTCTGAACTTAACTTATTTGGTGAGCCAATACATTTTTGGGATTGTTTAGATAAAAATATCGTCTTTACAGTAAAATTATGATGAATTTAGGTTCCCTCAATTTACCAGTGGATGAAGGTCATTATGCCAGCATTGTCCAGCCTTTAACATGGTTAATTTATTATTAATTTGCGTAGCTCTTGCAGGGCTACTATTTACAAGTGAGGATGCATTTCCCTTCCCTCACTTGTAAGCTCTTTATTATTTTGGTCTCCTTCAAAAATAAAGCTCAGTTAATTATATTTAGCGCCATTTTAGATTTATTAATTTAAGTTTATTCTTTGGGGATCTTGGTCACATTAACCAGGGTTAGTAGGGAGCATTAAACGTCCTGGTGTGCCGTGGAGGGTAGTTGCACAATGCAATGGAGTTGTGATGAGGTTGCAGTGATTTTGTGAACCTGAGTGAAGCTGACAGGTGATAGGGGAGGTGAGTTTGGATCCATTGACCCCATTCAGGCAGGTCAGTATATTTTTCATATCTTTGTATTGCCCTGCAAGCGATATCTGTACCCCCAAACGTGTTGGAATTTGACCATTCCATTGGACGTTCAAAGGGAGAGATTTGCACACTGGTGTAACCATGATGCTTGGAGGATTGAGGTGACTCTCTTCTGGTATAAGCTTGCATATGATGAGGTGGCAAATAGGGCCTTGGAAGCCTGTCTTTTACACTTTGCAGGCTTGTGGTTTACCTCCTCATGGAGGTATTTTGGGTTTATTTATGAGAGATAAAGATGTGGACACCATACAAGTTGAGGTTTCATTATAACATTAGTGGTATTTTCTTGGAAAGTTAGAAAAACTCCCCTTACATATTGTGGTGTCAATATTACTGCATTTTCTAAGTCTTTACATATTTTTTTTGATAATTACATATAAACTCTGCAGATTATGAGACCAGGAAAAGTTTTAACTAAGGAGTAGGTTGAGGGAAGGCACATAGTAAGCAGGGGTGAGCAGTAGCTATCCATCTCTCATTCAGAGTATGTTCTAGTTCAGAAAGTTTGAGTAAGAGGTAGGGCCTTGGTGTTGATCCCCTTTCTGGAAAAGAAAGTTTTCATGACTCTATCCAACTTAACAGCAGACGCCGCAGCCTTACATAAAGATTATTACCTAAACAATCAGGACATTTACTCAAATGGCATTTATTAATAATATGCAACTTGAATATGTTATATATTGATAGCCATGAAATTATTTTAAATCTAATTTTATAATTTTGCTATCAGTTGTAGTAATAATAAAAAACATCAAATTAGGGTTATCAAAGTTAAAATTAATAAAAAATGACAAAAAAAATTTTCAATAAACTAAAGTATGGTATCCTATCGTATAGTCTATCACTTTATATGCATGTTTTGAACAGATAATTTAAAAGATCTAAATATGAAAAATTAAGTTTCATAGGTTAATGATATATTGTGCATAGATTATATTAATTATAATTTGGGCTCTAGTAAAGAAGATTTTATACAACAATTAATATAGTACATATAATTTTGTAAAGATATATAAAATTAAAAATTTTACTATATGTGTGAAGTAGTTTATCCACAGTGATTTTCCAAAGGTGTAAGACATCTTATAAAAGTAAACTTAAAAACTCAATATTATGTATAAATTTAATATTTTTGGTGGTTAATATAATAGATTTTAAATTTTTGACTATGGTAAAAGTTTTTATTAGCTTTATATGAATCTGTATATTTATAAGTATAGTTAGTAGGCTAACTATCTTAAGCAGCCAATCCATATTTTTTTTAGATGTATTACACATAAAATAAATATACTAATACTTATGCAGGAATGATAGAATCAAAATTTAAATGATTAGCATTTTTTTTTAGTTTGAGAGATTATTGTATTTTTTCTTTATTTAGATCATAAATGCATAGAAAGTAGATTTTGTCATACATAAAGAGGTACTTGATCAATAAAGAGCAACAAAATGCCATCAGTCAATTATTCTTTTTCTATAAAAATCATTGTAAGTTTCTGAGAATACAGTATGTTATCTGAGGTGACTGATAACTGATGTTCTGTTATGCAAAAGTTGAAGTAATCTTTTAATTTATTGTAGGCAAATATGGAAAAAAGCGTCTATTGAATTATAACAGTACAGCATTAATTTTAAGGTTATACTTCTTGGCTTTACTGCTACTGTGGAGCCAAAGATCAAACTAAAGTTTCTCATGGTGTTTGATTTGAGATTCTAGCTTCCTTTAGATGGATATTGTGTCAGAATGGCTCCTGAAAAGGTGATGGTTAAACACTTTTTCATTCAGTAGGGTCCAATATTTGCAACTATCCATGGTCACAACTGTTGTATACTGTTGTTGAGACTAATAAGGATTGTAGAATTATATGATAATAAAAATAATGAATAAAACTAGAGCTCCTCTATTGAGTAAGATTGTCTATTATATATATGAAGATGGTGGGCTTTAGGTCATTGAGAGCTCTTTCAGGACTTCATCTCAAAATAAAAAACTGACCACCTCTTATGTCAGGATATAAACCTGATACAACAATTGCCCACTAGCAATGTTGGTGTCCAAACTCAATCTAAAAAATCAAGTACATCTATTTTTGAAAAGATCATAGAATCCTACCAAGATTGAGGAGAATGGATCAGATATAGATTTTATCCAGAAGTTCCTGGAGATTTTCTTAAGAATTGGGACTTCATTCCCCACAAACTATTACTATATTGAGTTAAACTTATTATTTTATTTAACTGAGGTAAGCTGACCAGGGGACAGACATTACTGAATATACATAAAACTAAGGAAATAACTGACAAATATAAAATTGGGCACCCCAGGGTACTCAAGTTACCCCTGTTGCCAGCGGGACTGCCAGGTATGGGGGGTTTGGTGCACTACTCTGAGGGGGTTTCCCCTGCTATGGAGCAGGTGTGAAGGAAAGGGTCTGTGTGGAGGAACCAAAAGTGGGAACCATGATTCTATGAGCGCTTTTTGCCTTGGTCTCATATATCCATAGAACCAGGCTTGGAAGTGCTCCAGTAAGTGAACATGGAATCTGTTAATAACCCCATGAATGGTTGTGACCGTGCCCTTGAATGCATCTCTTGCAATTGTGTGGATTGTCCACATCGCAATGGGTATTATTAGTGAATGGAGGGTAGATGGGATTGGTGATTTAATCTGCAGCACGAGGAGGCTCTTTGATATAGAAAATTCCTGCTCAATTTTGGATCTTAAGCAGGCGTGCAACTTCCTGCCATATAGCTTTGGTTGAGGGCATGTTTCTAGGTGGTGATGTAGAGATCCCTCCCCTCCACATACTGCACATGTTTTGTGGAGGGAGTTGGAACGGTCTGCCATCCTATAGGTCCTTCTCAGACAGCGCCAGGCGTTTGCTCTTATCCTCAGCTGTAGGAGTGGGTGGTGAGTCATTTTCCACATTGCCTTCTGTGTGGTTAAATCACAGGGAATGTCCAACATATCTAGGTATTCTATCCTAGCTATGCTTGGGTTTGTTGCGAGCATATCTCTCTGAGGGTGGTTTTCTGTGTTTCTTAATTTGAATTGGGGGCTGGGTCATCCCCTTCCCTGTATAGTACCCATGCTCTCTATGGTCCATCCCATATGGCGGATAGTTCAGAGGATATGTTTGAAATGAGGGGAGGTTCCATGCGGACCTGTTGCAGTAGGGTGCTTGGCAAGGTATGGAAGTAGTCTGGGTGGACTATGTGGGTTGGTTAATTTGAGCGCCTGTGCAAAGTTAGTCCTTGCTGCTCTGGACCAATGTTGTTGCGGGAGGTCTGGAGCAAGGATTTCCTTTATCCAGGTACCTAGGATGTGATTGGCATGGCTCTCAAAATCCATTAGTCCCATGTCTCCGCTTGAGCGTGGGCCAAATAGTATTTCCATCCGTATAGGAGGGTGAGAGCCAGGCCACAGCCAGCCCTGGATAAGCGCGCAGATTGAGGTTATAAAGGTAGGTGAGAAGGCGATCACGTGGGCCTGGTACCACAGTACTGGGAGGATGAGCGAGTTAGCAACTGTAACTTGTCCTGTTAATCCTGGGGTTCTTCCCTTGAGGGAGGTGACGCATTTGGATACCCGTTGTAACAGGTTAATTCCATTGTCTCATTAGCATATCCCCCTGATTCTAGCCAAATTCCAAGGTGTCAGATAGGAGTGGTGGTGGGAGGTGTTGCAAAGGGTAAAATGATTGGGTTTTTTTCGTGTGTTGGTATGAGGTTCTGATGTTGTGGCCCAGTTGTTTGTGTATTTGCCTAAGAGGATGATTTCTGTCTTTCTTTTGTTGAGCGATGCATTGCTCACCTTGGAGTATTCCTATAGAGTGCGTTCCAGCTGTTGGGCATCTTTATTGTTTGCTATACCTGCTATGCAGTCATCCGCAAAGGCCATTATCTTGACTGTTGGTTGTCCTTGTGCGGTTATCACCATGAGGCGTGAGTCAGTTACTTGGAGGAGTGGGTCAAAGATGAAATTATATAGCAGTGGCTGAGGGGATCCCCTTGTTTGAGCCCTCTGTGTGGTTTAATCTTGTTTGTTAGAAATCCAGGGCTGCATACAGCCATGGTTGCAGATTCTGTTAGGAGCATTGCCCATTTTATGAATCTTGGTGGGAGTTTGAAGGCATGTAGACATTCTTTTTAGGTATGGCCAGCTAACACGGTCATACGCCTTTTCCTGATCCAAGAAGATCAGGGCACCAGCTGCTTTGGATTGGCAAATGTTTGCAACAGGGTGAATGTTGTTCCAGATTGAACGCCCTGGTATAAACCCAAACTGGTTGGGTGATAGGACGTCAGATGCAGTTGCGCCTAATCTAGCTGCTAAAATTTTTGTTAGAATTTTTGTGTTAGTGTTGAGAGTGCAATTGGGCGCCAGTTGGCCAGGTCCAACTCGTCACCCTTCTTATACAAGGTTATAACGTAGGATTCATGGCCTCCTGGTAATAGGCGTGTTTCCAACAAGCTCTGGTTCATAGACACCAATAGGAGGGGGCGATTTGATGAAAATATTTTTTGTAAAATTTGTAGGGTATCCCATCAGGCCCTGGGCATTTCCTACGTGGTGCACCGCGAATTGTCTCCCAAAGCTCCTCTCATGTAATTAGGGATAGTATGTTGTAATTTGGTGGTGTACTTTGTATCTTGGCAGTTTGTATAAATTCCTTAATCTTTTGTGAATCTGTTGACATTTCACGATATAATTTGGTGTAATAGCGGTATACTTCCGCCTTTACCTCCTCAGGGTCAGTTGCCACAGCGCCATTGGTCTTGTGGACCTGTGTGCATGCAGGCTGGTTTCTGCGGGAGTGGAATTGGTGGAAAAAGTATGTTGAACAGGTTTCGCCTTCCTTTATGAACTTACCTTTGTTCAATACTTTGATTTTGTGTTGGTGTTCGAAGATGAGATTGTTAAGTTGGGCAGAAATTTCTGCCCATTTGCATCCCCAGTTGGGACTATAGCCAGATCTCAGAGTATCTATTTCCAAGTGGTCTAGTTCCGCCAAGGTACGCTTGATTGCGCCATGTCTGCGGTGTACTTACGTGATGCAATATGTCAGGTTTTGTTGATTAAATCCTTTTTAAAATTTTCCCATGTTCCAATGGGATCTGAAGTGAATGGAGCTGTGAATTCTGGGTTTGTAGCCTTGTTTTTGACCCAGTTGGATATCTTGGGCAATTTTATATTTTCTGGGTGAAGCTTTCTCCAAGGCAACACCTGTGTGTGGGATTGGGTTGGCGTTAACTGCACTGTAACCAATTGGTGGTCAGAAAAATCGATCTTTCTTGTTATAAATTTGGAGATTCTTGAGCGGTGGGATTGCAGGACAAGGATGTGGTCAATGCGACTCATTGATATGAGTGCTCCCTAGCATATGTTGGGCTGCATCATGTGGGGAAGGAGTGGTAAGCTGGGGGAAGAGCATCCTGTAAGCCAAGAGATGTCTTCATTGTGCAGAATCCAAATTGTCCAGGTGGGTATCCCCTGGGATTAGGCCATTGATCCATATTGGAGTTATCCCAGCACTCAAAATCACCTAATATAATGGTATCTGGTGGGAGGGTGAGAGTAGGAATGTTTTCAAAAAATTGTTTTTTCTCAGTTGCAGTGCATGGTGCATAGATACATGCTATCAAAATTATTTCCTCTTGGCATGTGATTGTTGCTACCAGGACTCAACTGTGCAAGTGTGATGACAAATTTGTAATTTTAAATTTTTTGTTGTTTTGGACTATCATCCCACAGTGAGATGTCCATACTGATTGTGATGGTGCGACCCTGGTTGACCAGGATCCTTCTTCCCCTTGTAGACAGTGGGTTTCTTGGATGGCCAAGATGTCTACAAGAGGTTTTCGCAGGAATTCAAGCTTTTTGGCTTGGGACATTTGAGCCTTGGCTCCCACTGTTTAGTGTCCCTACTGACACTGAGGTGCCCGCGGCACCTTAGGAGCAGTTGGGAGGGCCCTCTGGCCCTATCCCACCACGGCTCATTTTGGCCATGCTCTGCATCTGTACTCCAACTCTTTCACTGCCATTGTTGGTTCCCTTGATCTGACCCAATGATTCAATGGAATTGCAGCTTTTTGCAATTGCGTCAACTTTTCCTGCACAGGTCTCATGTTGATTTGTTGCTGATTGTTGATTGGATTTTATATTTTTTGAGGTTCAACTTTGGTGAATTGTGCACCGCATTTTCACCCAAATTGTGGTTGCATTGTTCCTCAGTATGTGCATGACTGATGTCACTTTGTGACTCAGTCAGGTTACTGTGAAAATTTTCAACCTGGGCATATTGTTCTGATTGGTTGGTTTGGTGAATATCCAAAATATCCTCCCAAATTTGTCTGGGGTTAATGGCAGACTCCGCGTGTGCCACTGCTTCAGCCACTGCTCATTTGCGGGCTTTTTGTGCCACTTTACGTTGTTTGCTTGTAACTGGGTCCACGATGGAGTATAGTACATCTTCACCCCAGTGGAACGGGTGGTGACCGTCAGTCATTTTGGCGAAGTTTTCATTATCTTTGTACATTGCTTCCTCACAATAATCATTTTCCATTAAGCCCTCTTTCACAGGGCATGCATGTTCCTTGTGGCCCAGTGAGCCACAGTGGTTGCAAATGGGCGGTGTGCATTCTGGTGTAACTCAGAATGTGGCTGACTGGAGCCCATCTTTGAAGTGAAATTCTGCTGTGCGAGGAATTCTGGATAAGTCCTCTTCCACTTCTAGGAAGGGGTTGATTACAGCAATAGCTTTGCCCGTGCACAGGTTGGGCATCAGGCGAAATTGCTGTAATTCAAGTTGCTGAATTTCTCCGTAGGCCACGAGACCTTTGCGGAGCTCCTCCTCAATTACCTTATGAGGAAGGTTGGTGGGGAGCGAGTCAAAAGAGATGAACAAAGTTCTTGCTTTGTTCCATCTGGTGCACGCGGTGCACACATTTTTTTGCCCTCAGTGAGGGCAATTTCCACACAGACTTTTGCTGTGGCATCAGCTTCATCAGGCTGTTTTGAAACCAATATCAATCCAGCTGCAGCCCATGTTGTTGGTGGCTACATACACCGCGTGAGGGAAAAGTGAGGGCTGTGCCTCACATGTTTTCTCCCACAGGGTTGGTGACTCATCCTCAAGGAAGAGTCTGATCCCATGATCCACCTTTGAATGGGTTGGTTGCATTGGATATACATTTATTGATCTTGTTTTATAGTAAACACCATAAACCTGGACAGTGTCTGAGTTTGTGGTTTCTTGGCGGCTTGGGTTCCTGGTCCCCCTCCAGGGCGTTTCTTGCCCTTAGTTGCACCATTAAGCGCACCACTCGCTGCGACGCTCACCCATGTTGTATTATTTTTATTGATAAAGTCACCCATCTTTCCTGTGTTGATTATCCAAATTTGCTGTTCAAATTGAATCATAGTAACTAAAGTGATTGTTACAAGAAATAAAAGCTAAAATAAATTTATTATTGCTTTCACAATAATTTATGTTGCCGCTATTATATACCAAATTCAAAGGATTTCTAATGATTAAGGAGTTTTACCCCTTAATTGTATATTTAATTTCTAATAAAAAAACCTTTGGCCAGAGTCATTGAGTGCCCTATAATTTTTTTGTATGGTTGGATCTTATGTCCCTCTCGCTACAGATTTCTGGTACTCCCTGACAGGTATTCCAGAGTCCCTGGCAAACTTGACAACCATGATGCACAATTGTGATTCAACTTCAGATACCTTTTCTTAATGTGAAACTTTTCACCTCAGTGAGTAGGCGGCTGATGCACATGTATGATAAAATTGTTGTAACATGTAATCCTTACTTGCCAGAATCTATGAGGTGGACCTCACCAACCCTTACTATGATCACTATAATTTTTCAAGTCTTAGACTTCTCAGATTCCCTCCAACTCCTAATTACTGGGGCCTTTGCCCTGGGTGGACAAGCAAATAAAAGACAAGCTCTTGCTGTGCCAAGACTTATTTAAAGTCTATGTTCTAATACATTTCTTTGAAAACAAGTTGAAGTAGGCTGCACTTTATGCTACTTGCACCAATTTGTCCACCCAACGTTGTACCATTCATTGCAGGTAGTCAGATTCCACCACTAAGAACTACTATGGCATCTTCACCTATCCAAAGCCTTGCATATTCAATTTTTTTAATTTTAGAACTCTTTTTACACTTTCAGTGGAGAAAACTGTATTGAACTCTGTAGAATTGGAAACTATTGAAAAATATACAATCACATTTACTCTCCTCAATGAAGGGATGATAAAATTTGTTTATTATGAACTCTTCACCAATTTTAAGGATCGGAATTTGTCTTAAAATCAGATCAGGATTAACGCCATGGAAATAAAATAAATCGATACCTTGATAGCATTTTTGGTGAATTGCCTTAAGTATATCTAGAATTTTTACCAAACTGGAAAAGTGTTATGGCACTGGCTAATATAGGTAACCTAGCCTGCCAGTATGGGTGGAG
>JAKSZP010008209.1:0-103226 GCA_022478985.1 Massospora cicadina | reverse complement strand
TACAAGCGGATTGGGGACTTGACGCTGAATTCTTCTAAGCATTCAAATAGACCCTCGATAATTATGGATGATCATTGGGCTGTTGGACATGGAGGATTGCAGAAGATGATAGAGTTTTTGTGACCCCAATACTTCTGGGAAAGCATGCATTATGACATATTAAAGATGGTTAGTTGTTGCCATCAGTGTCAAGTGGAAAAGCCTTTCCATAAGAAAACCACCTACCAACTAGTGAAACCCCAGTTTGCATGGCACACCGTATCCATTGATGTAGTGGGGCCTCTGCTGACTAGTGCCAATCGATCCAAGTATATAAGTGCCATCAATCATTTGACCCAATGGGTGGAGGCTAGGGCTATTAGCAACTTGGGCGCGGTCACCACTGCCAACTTTATTATGGAATGTGTTATACAGCGACATGGCTGCCTGCAGTTCATCCTGACGGACAATGGAACCAACTTTACTTTATATATCCTGCTTAAGTTAAATGAGTTGATGGCAATTCGCAGGGTTTTGACCACCCCCTATCATCCAGAATCAAATGGTATGGTGGAGCGAGTTATGGAACCCTAGAAACATACTCCACAAATTGATAAAGGACCAGCCCTCAGAATGGAGTGCTCTTCTACCTACCGCTGCGTTCAATTATAATATCAGCTATCATTCTGCCACTGGTAAGAGTCCCTTTCAACTACTGTATGGCCGACATCTAGCTCTGCCTGCCTTGCTATATTTATGTGTAGAGGACACTGGTGGTGTGAATCTTCAGCGATATCTGAGGCAACTCACAGATACATTAATCAAGTTGCAAACTGAAGCCTAATCTACCAGTTTGGCTAAGAAAATTCGTGACCAGGCGGCCAACCAGAAGTGCCAGAGCGGACTTCCATTGTTCGCTGAAGGGGATTATGTGTTATTCCATGACCAGCATAGATTTCAATTAAAGAATAAGCTCTCGGACATTTGGGTCAGCCCAAGTGAGATTATCAAGAAGACTGGTATGGATGTCTACACTATCAAGGAACCTGCTGGGGGTCAGATTATCAACCAAGTCCATGTAAAATTCCTCAGAGTGTACAAACATTAAGAGCCTAACACCTTGTCAAAGGGGGGGGGGTATTGTTGGGAAGTTGATATGATTGCATGATACGCTACCCATATTGGTGGATCACAAGGGAATTGAGATGAGTCTCAAGATTTATGAATCAGGATACATGAATTAATTTTGAGCAAAATGAGAACATTAGACAAATTGAGAGGAATCATGCCAAGATTTGATATGAATGAGAGCAACTCAAAAAAGGAAGAAGAATAGAAGATAACAAGCTGAGGATGAATCTGGCTGGAAAATTAAGGTATAATGAGCCTTATGGAAAATAAAAAGGAGATAGTCTTTTATGAGGAAGAAGAAGCGCAGAATGGTCTGTGAGACATCTACAAATAAAGGAAGAAAATAAGGGGCATTAGCTCCATATAAATTTATTTAAAGTCCTCTATAGGAATTGGCAATCATCATATTGTTCAATTGGGTTGCTTAGTGGCTATACCCTGTGTAATTCCAACTCGGTGACAGTGGACCCAGATGCTGAGAAATTAACAGTGGTGCTCACTACAGGGGGCTAAGTATGCTGTGGTTATGCGCATGAATCAGAAAATTTTCTACTATTATTTCAAACCCCAGAAGTTGCTCTCAGGCAGGCTAGGACCTCCGTGACACTTAGGTTTAATTAAAAGTATGAATTTGTAAAGGGGCTACCATATTTTACAAAATACCTGAGCCATAATCCCCTAATGGGGACCACTTTAGATAAAGACTCTTATTTGATTACAGTAATTTTTTTAAAAAACATTGTTCCTACACTAGCCATTTCTGTAGTTATTTCCTCCACACCAGAACCTAAGTATAAGCCTATACCAAGCCCAAATAAAAATTCAAATCCAAATCACTTTACTTTAAATCCCCTATATCCCAGATACTCCTGTTGATCCATGTATTGAAGTTAATCCAGATGGATTAGTCCTGGAATCCCTTATCAATGAAGGTACTCTTCTGGACTTTATCATCCCTAAAGCATCCTCTGAGCCAAGAAATAAAGCTACTTTATCTCAAATAGTCCTGCCATCCCCCGTCATCAATGGTTCTCTCCTGGATGCTGTTTTGGCATCCCAGTATATAGATTCTGAAGGATGTAACTTTCTAGAAAAGTTGATGGTAGTGCAGTCTCTTTTGGATGGTGTTCTTAGACATATATGGTATTATAGTTTCTTTTAAAATATATGGGTTCCCTTTGAGCTTCATTACCACTCATAAGGAAAAATTATGGTCCACCAACCATAGAACTTCTTGGGGTGAGGAATTGTATCAATTTATTAGATGTGAATATAATTATATTGGGTTAGAAAAAATGGTTTTCACTTGTATTGAGCAGTGCTTGCCAAATGCTTGGTCAAGCTAGATAGGGAAGATGCAATGACCTCCACCACCCTCTTCAAAATGCAGAAGGACCATAGACATCACTTTCAGTGGATTTTATATTAAGGTTACCCATTTCTTATGGGTATAACGGAATCTTGTTGGTTTTAGATCGCTTTAAAGAGTATGTTATCTTTATCCCTCTATGACAAACACTATGGTTAAGGACAAGGAATAATTTTTTGTGGCATTATTGTTTGCCCTGTTTGGGGTTCCTAAGGAAGGAATTAAAGATAGGGGACCTTAGTCTACATCAAGATTCTAGAAGACTTGTGTGAAATGCTGAAGATTAAGGCGTGTATATCTTTATCCTAATACCCTAAGTCAGATGGCCAAAGAGATGTACTAAACAGTACTTGGAGCAGTATCTTAAATGTTATGAGGCTGCTTCTTGGGATACATAAGACATAAACCTCCCTTTTACCCAAATCAGCATATAATATATCCCTTTATTCATCAAAAATGGTGTCACCCTTGTATGCTATATTGAGTTGTAATCCTGATTTCACTATTAGGCCTCAGATGTAATAATCTTTACGGCTGAAGTTCTCTTCATCACACACATTTGAAGGTTCAATAAACAGGTGCAGAGTCAAAAGGTAATATACACCAGTGATTTCAAGAGTTTTTTGGACAGATAAAAACGTGAGGCTTATAGTTTGTAAAGGCGATTTATTTATGGTGGATACCAAGAATCTGATACCTTTAAGTATCATGATGAAAGTTGGATAACAAACAAACGGGACAATTACCTAATACTTAGGCCTTAAACAACAGCTCTTTCTACCTGGAATTGCCCCCTCGCTGGGATTCATGATTTTTTCAACGCTTCCTCATTTCCCCTTCTAAAGGAAAAATCCTGTGAAAGGAGAGCCCAAAATTTTGTAAGGACCCCCAAAGTCTGAGGTAAGAAAGTTCTGGATGAAATTCAGGATATATGTCAGTGCACTACTAGTACCATGGAAGAGATACTCAGTTTAGTAAAGAATTGAGTCCCATTTAAGGATTGTACTAACTAGCATTGTTGGATATATAACTGTGATGACCAATTCAAATCAAGATCAAGATTTGTTGTCTCAGTATAATAAGATCTTAAAAACCCTATCAGAAATATTGATTCTCGGATAGACTGACAATCAACCCTTTAGAGTTATCGCCTCCTCTGAAGGATAAGTGATAAGCAATCTGAAGGGGCTAAGCAACTCAAAGAGGCTAAGCTCTCCACTAAAAGGTCGATCCCATTTAATAAGAACCTTATCAGATCTGACCATCACAAGTATATTATTAATAATAATCAGCAATATCAGTCCTCTATTAGAAAAGATCTTACCTCGTTTAAAGCATGGAGATCCTCATAAAGAACTACCAAATCTACCCCTATAAATATCATCATTTTTAACTATCAAAGTATCACTTATTTTGTCTCACGTAGCTTAATTTTGGTCAATTTATAACCAAGTTCAGTATTCCAATTGCTATTATTATTGTAACTAAACTAATAACTTCATGCCTTGTTTCCACCTTCTCTAGAGCCACAAAACTAATAATTTGGTAGCTTTTGTAGTGCCTGAATATCGCAATATCTCATGAATTTCCAATTATGGTGCTCTCTTCCAGGTCTGCTTCTGAGGCTTCCTGGTGAAAATATATTTTCAAGACAATGAATAAGTCTAGCAAAGAAAGTCCCTCTTCCAAGAAATCGATGAGTAGTGCCCAATGGGTACACTCTAACATGCAGGAGATTCCTTCCACTATATCAGCGATCTTCACTTTCAAGCATATATGGATTTGGCCATTAGGGCCCTGACCAGGATAATTATCAATTACAATCTGCAGAAGTGGAAGAAACGGTAAATGCTTAATAAAGGGGCTATTCAGCCAGGTGCCCATCCTAACAGAGACTGAGCATCTAAGGTTGCTTCTAATATGATGGAATTATAACCCCCTCGCACATAAGGTGCGTTGGGAGAGCCTTCACTTTAGGGACATTGAACATCGCCAGACTCAAGGCCTCGCCATCCCAGGCTAGGAAACTGAGTTTTAATCAAAAAATTTACCTGTGGACATCCTGGCCATCCAGGAGTCCCACTGTCCACGAGGTTTGAGGACGCTTGGAAAACCATGCTCCTCCCTTCCCTTTCCTTCTAGTCTGAGCACTGTGGGGTGCTTGTTTGGGAAAACAATTTTTTTAAATTTTTATTATATGAATCCTTCCTTGATGGCTGAGTCCTCGTTGTCACATTTTTATGGGCTGATGTGGCGCACGCTATCATCAACATTTATGCCACAATCTGTGCATGAGAGCATCAGGAATTTTTTTCATCGGTCAAATCCCTTCCATTACCCCCTGACCCTTTCTATAGTTTGTGAAAAGAACTGTTGGTTAAATACATCCACGGACTGCTGGCCTTCGTCATCCCACACCCCCCAGAGTCACGTATAACTTCGCGTTCTAAAGGCCACCCTTGGGTTGTTTGACGTACTGCTGTGGCAAGCTCTGCTGCTCGAAAACATGATGCATCACCACTTCCACAACGGCCAGTTAAAGTCCATGTCCCGCATCAACCTTATCCTCACGCTGGTGCAATTTTGATCACATATTTCCCACTTCCACACATCAAAAATAAATTTCTCTGATCGCCAACTGGTCTAATTAACCTACCACCTACCTGTCACAGTGGCTAGGGCTCCGCATTGGTGCAAACTCCACCCATCCAAACTCATGTCACCAGGTATTTCCACATGGGTGGAATCTGCGACTTTGGCAAAAGAGTTTATCACACCATTTTGTGCTGACCCAATTTCCACATGTTCAGCCTTCAAAGCAGATACCATCCGCCACGCTCACCACCACTCCTCCCAACGCTCACAAGCTACCTCAGCTGTCATCTTGCACGCTCTGGAAGAGTTGGCACACCTGTAGTCCAACATTTCAGCCATGGGCTACAGCCCTGCTTGGGGCCGGAAGTGTGCAGAAGCAGCCATCCACCTCAACGCGCTTGAAAGGCAACAAAAACATTGGGTTTGTGTTCAGTACAGGGCCAAACACATTACAGAGGGCGGCACATGCTCCGCTTATTTTTAAAATTTTTTTTTAACCGCGCCAGAGCGTGGCCTGCACACAGGTGTGGAGGTCAGATGATTCCGTCGTGGATACGCCAGCTGAAGTGGCAATTGAAATACAAAAGTATTACTCCAAGTTGTACCAATCCGTGCCAATTCTGCCAACTGAAATGGCGAAATTTCTCAATAGCACTCACATCTGCACCATTTCCCAATACCCAGAGTTAATGAATTTGATTACTCTAGATAAACTCTGGTCCGCCATCCGCGGTGCACCAAATCAGAAATGCCCCAACCCTGATGGAATTCCATATGAGTTCTATAAGAAGTACTTCAAATATTTATCTCCACTGCTGCTTGCCTCCCTTAACCAGAGCCTTCTGGATACGCGCCTTCTACCAGGAGGGCAAGAGGCCTTCACCATTACATTCTTCAATAAAGGGGATAAGCTAGACCTAGCCAACTGGCGCCTCATTTCTTTAACTAACATGGACACCAATATTTTAACTAAAATCATGGCTAACCATCTAGGGATTGTAGCCTCTGCCATCATCTCCCCAATTCAATTCAGATTCATACCCAGTAGGTCCATTTGGGACAATGTGCACTCTGAGGCTAACGCATGCCAGTCCACAGCCTCTGGGGCACTAGTATTCTTGGACCAACAGAAGGCCTATGATAGAGTAAATGGTAATACCTCAGGGCCTGCTTCCACTAATTCCACTTACCCCCTCGCTTCATCAGCTAGGTGATGATGCTTACAGAATCTGCAACAATGGCAGTGCGTGGCCCTGGTTTCCTCACGGAATTAGTCCGCCCTTAAAGGGGCCTACGCCAAGGGGACCCCCTAACCCACTCTTATATAACTTCAGCCTTGACCCACTACTTCGAAACGTGAATGCCCACCTCACTGGGGTCCATGTACCAGGCCAAGCCCCAGTAAAGATGATGGCGTTTGCAGATGACTGTGTGGTCGGTGTGTCTAATAATCAAGATGCACGCGCGCTTGAAGCTCTCATCCAGGAGTATTCCCGGGTAAGTAATGCTGTACTGAACGCCTCCAAAACTGAAATCATCCTCCTTGGTCGGTATCAAACTTTCTGGGCCCCAGCGACCAATGCCCAGCCCGGCCCATCTGCTTGCACACATGCTCGCCTTCCCTGCTCACCCCACACCGCCCCACTTGTGCTCCCTTTCATTCCACGGCCTACCATAGGGCCTGTCCGCCATCTGGGCGTGTGGGTGGAGGCAGGTGGGTATGCCTCAGCATTAATGGAAAGTCATATTATTGACAACGTGACAAAGCGCATCGCCTCCCTCAGAGCCCACCCTACTTCCCTTACTGGCAGGGTTGTTTTAGCCAGCTTTATGCTCCTCTTCAAAGTCTGGTTTGGAGCCCACGCCATCGCCTTCTCCCCAGGTTTTTTCATATCTATGTATGCCCTTCTGTAAGGGTGGCTTTGGTCAGGCCGCCCACCACCAGTGTGGCTTGAGGTCATATTTTTGGCCCTCATCATCGTGGTGGCATGGGCCTACTCAACTTTAAAGCCCATGTTGCCAAGATCTTGGGCACCTGGATTGCGGCCGTCACCGCCCATATGCTCCCCTCCCAACACTGGTCCCACGCGGCCCGCTCCAACTTCTCCCACGCCCTGGGCCTCACCAACCCGTCCCACCCATACTCTCTGTTGAAATATCTGGCTTCCCATCCTTTGGCAGAAGGCCACATGGGACGTCACCCCACTACAAAAGGATCCTCCTCTACATGCGGAGCGCTGAGTGGAGAATTCACATTTGTGGGCACACAGCCCAGAAGTGGCGCCCTCTCCTCGGTTCACCCAGGAGATACAGGGACTTCCCATTCTGAACGGAGTGATACCCATGAGGCCCCATACCTTGTCCAGGGTGGACTACCTGGACATGATGGACATCCCCTATCCCCTTGATACCCAGATAGCCATTTGGAAGTACGCCCATCACCCTCTTCTGATGCTTCATATCCGCTCCCATGTGTGGCACTGCCTGAGGTGGGTGTACTATGTCTGAGCGCTCTAACGCTTTGCACTCATCCTGTGCCATGTGTGGCCAGTACAGAACGCAGTTTAACCGCCTAGAAAAGTGCCCTCCATCTAAAGCGATATGACGTGAGTTGCAACGTATACTTTGCCAGGATCAGGCACCCCTTTAGTCTGTCAGGGAAATTTTGCTCTATCAATGGCCTCCACTCTTCCACCCTCCCTTCGAGCCTTGGTGGTCGCAATTGTCATGTGGACTATCCACACGATTGTCTTGGATGCCATCTCAGGCTCCACCCTCACCCTCCAGAAAGCTGTCCGCCAGTTCCAGTCGCACTTAGTGGACACTTTCAAGCGTGGATGTTTGGATACCTCTCACCACGTCACCGCCAGTTGGTCTCATCCTGGTTCCTAGTTTTGTTATCAAATAAAACCCCTTCCTACACATGTGCTCAATAGTGGTGCCTGCCCATGTACACGTGACCCCCCTCCCAATCTTAGCGTTCCCGCTGGCAACAGAAGATAGCATTAGCTTCTCTGGGGTGACCTCCTCTTGCAGAAGTTTCGTTTTCTATGGTGTCTTATCAGAAGTGTCCATCCCCTGGTCAGCCTTCCCCACAATAAATCTAAATTTAAATTTCTAGTGAGGGGTTATTTTAACTACTTGTATGCCGCAGGGGCTTTGTAATGCTCTACTACTTTTCAAAGAGCCATGAATGGATTATTTGGTGCTTTGAAACTTTCCTTACAGTATTATCTACTCTTTGTTAAATTGGCACATTTATATTTAGATTTCAGTGCAAAACCCAACAATTAAAATATTCAGTCTGCGGGAACCTCTGAACCATCTCCAACTGGCTAAGTTCCAACAATAGGGAATTAAATGGTTCTCTGAACCTCTAATAAAGGGTAAGTCCTATGTTATTTATATACTGTATTCCAATGTGGAATCCAACACTGTCCACCTCCTTAAGTGAGATTTGAAGAACCTAACTCAATTTATTATTGAATTCAGTGTAATTTTTGAATGTCATGATTTACTTGAGGAAGTTCACAAGGATAATACAAACATTCCGGTGTCTGCCCAGTCAATCCAGCTGCAATTGTAACCATCAAGCTTCCTATTTCCCACAAGAATTACGCCAATGCTAAATCCCCAGAAGGATTATGAGCCCTGTCTGTCAAGTAAAGGGTAATGTAAGACCCCATGCGCGAGCTATCGTGCTGAATAATTGTTTCAAGGTTTCAAGACTAAGAAGGTATCTAAAGCAAAAGGTTTCCATCTTTCCCAATTAGTTGACCTAGGGCATACCCTAGATGAAAGATGGGTAGCAGTGTCCTTCCTGCCTATTTTCATACACCTAAACTTTCCCAGGCCTAAAGTTACTATCTGTAAGTCCTGGGAAAGTCCTCTGGGCATCAATTGGGCCATTTTCCCCTTACTGAGCAAGAAGGTACTGAAAAGTATGGCCATATCCCTCTTTACTCTGGGTGATCTCGCTCAAATGGTAGATGAGCGCTGGGTAACAGCCCGCCAACTTCAGATCCCGCTTCCAGTACCCACACTCTCCTCAGCAGAACTGCTATAAGGAATCAGTGAAATCTGCACCGAGATTGCCAAAATGAAATCAATTGCAACTAATTTGAGTGGCAATCAGCCCAATGCTCATATTTCAAATGGTCAAAAAGGTATGAAGACTGATCTATTGGCTGGAATGCCCAACAGTGCAATTCGGTTAACATGATGATCATAAAAATCTCCCCCTCCCAAATCTGTTGGGCATCACCCTGATAGGCAGGTAATAGCATCGGACACCATCAACGAGGGTTTAAAGCTTCCTGCTAGCAAATTGGGTGTTGCACCTGATGCAATGCCACTGACCAAACAAACGGCCCAGTGACTGAGCACGGGTGGGTTAGGCGTCCCAAACCTGTTCCCAACCAAATGGGCCCACCCCTATGTGGGGTGGCCTTGAGGGATTCCCGCCGCTTGTTGGGCTAAATGCCAATGTGCCAACCATCAAAACGTAGTTGAGCCTTGGTTCAGACGTTTGAGGTCGAACTGATAGCAACTCAGCCTGCTGCCAAATTTTTCAATGTCAGTTCTCAGTGAACTAACCCGCCCATTCCTGAATAGTTCGCCAGTTAGGTTGAACTTGTGGGACCCAATCCTGTATTTGTTCTTTCCAAATCAATGACTGTTTAATCAGTTGCATTGCACTGAGGAAATTGTTGGTTGATTTTTATTCTTTAAATTTTCCATTAAAAAACCTCCCCCAAATCTAGTTTTTATATTTTGAAAATTAGCTGCCTTTTCTGTCAACACTCTCATACCCCTCAGGGTTAACAGTCATGGTTGTCTGGTAGCTTATTTTATGCCTGTACAAAATTCTGGCTCATTAGCAGATATTGGTGGAACTCCTTTCTAGTTCCATATTTGCCTTATCAACAGCAGTGCCTTGGGCATTCTGGTCTACCCGTCAGGTGCTCTGGCATCTGGGCTGGCAGGCCAGTCTAATTCTTACTTGCTGTTTGCATGACATAATCGACCAATCATTATTCTTATCCATTTCCACCTTTCTCGCGTATATTGGCGCAGCAAAACGTCCCTTCTTTCCAACTGAACCAGGTTGTAAAGAAGATTATCTCTGTCTACATTAGTCTGGTCCCACTCAAAACTCCAAACCCATATCCCATAGTTGCCTCAGCTATTTTGCCCATGTCAGTAGGGTCTGACATCTCAACTTGCAATGAGTTTGCTCCTCACCAAAGCCTATTGGTTTCCCCTGACCCCACAACCATCTCTTTGGTATCACTGGATTCATCCACAACTACCGATAAAGAGAACTCCGCTTACTTCTTAGTACCCATGAAGATAAGTATTGGGTTCCATCACGTTTCCTTGGAGGCCCTGGTGGACACTGGAGCCGCAGGAAATACTATGATTAAAGAACTGGCCCAGCAATTAGACTTGCTATGAATGCAGGTCCTTTGTTGATGGTTGCATCGTCAGCCTCCTAAACCTCATACCTGATATGTCACCCAGTCACATTTTCAATACACCAATTCAGCTTCTGCAATCGCTTTTCGGCCATGCCAAACTTGGTGTTTCCAGTGATCTTAGGAGTGGGGTGGTGGCGCCGACAACATGTTAAGATTCACTTGGAGTCTAATATGTTGTCATTTGCCAATGATCATCTGGAGGGAGAATTCCCTTTGATTGACACCCTCAAGAAGACACAAGGAACCATTCTATAACTTCCCTAGTTGCTTCTGTGGGCATCCCAGCTGATTTTCCCAAGAGCTTAATGCACTATTGAAGAATCTTCAACTTGGAAAATGTGGATCGCCTGCCTAAGCACACTAGGTATGATTGTGGGTTTTGAACAACCGTGAAATTGGTGAACATCAACTGTCCGTTGTATCCCCATACAGCGGAGGAAGAAGTTGCACTTAATACCTGTCTGGATTATATGATGAAAAAAGGGTTGGTTGTTCAAGGAGACCTCACCTGTCACCTCCCCCATCATCTTTGCCAAAAAATTGGATGGCTCTCTCCGTCCCTGCGTGGATTATAATAATTTGAATAAAATAACGGTTTCTGATCCCTACCCCTTGCCTCTGGATCAGACAATCAGTCAGGCAATCACCAAATCCCGTGTGTTCTCTAAGCTGGATCTGGTGAACGCCTTCAACCAAATTTGGGTAATGGAAGGGCAGGAATGGTTAACAGTAATCTAGACGAAGCACGGCATTTTCCATTCTGTTTAATGCCCTTTGGGCTGAAGAATGCTCCCGCTACATTTCAACGTATGATTAACAATGTACTGGGTGACCTCCAGTTTACCTGCGCAATTGCATTAATTGATGAAATCCTGGTTCACTCCCTGACTATTGAACGGCATGCTATTGACTTGGAAGCAGAGGTCGCCTTGCATAAGGCAGGTTTGTTCCTCAAAACCTCCAAGTGTGAGTTCTATAAGGAGGAGGTTACATTCCTTGGGAACCTTTTCCTTAAAGATGGTTTCACAATCCCTCCCAATAAGTTGGATGCTATCTGGGAGTGGCCAACCCCAACTACCCAGAAACAACTACGGAGTTTCTTGGGAACCATCATTTTCTTAAAAAAGTTCTCCCCGCACTTTCACATCTCGCCGCCCCACTCCACCTCTTGTATGGAAAAATGTACCAGTTCGCTGGATGGATGAATGCCAACAGGCGTTCAAATTGATCAAGAAGATGTTATTATCCCCTCCCATTTTGAAACACGCCGATCCCACTAAGTCATATATCATTACGTGCAACGCGTCATCAGTAGCTGTTGGAGCAGTGTTGCTCCAAGAGCACAATGGCTCATAACACCCGGTCTCCTACTTTTCCTAAAAGTTCACCTCTATGGAGCAGTCTTGGGCTATCAATGATAAAGAGTTTGCAGCTGTTGCATGAGCCCTAACTCATTGAAGGTACCTGTTACAGGGTGCCTGACATGAACTAACAGTTCGCATGGATCACCAGGCCATGTTGTACTTTTGTAAACCCAAAGATTGGCACATCAGCAAGCCTGAACCTATTGGGACCTGTGCTGTTTCAACTTCAAATATAAATTCGTAAAAGGTGCACTAAATGTACTTCCCAATTTTCTCAGCTGCAACCCTGCCCACAGTTTCGCGGATCTGGAGGAAGTGGATCTCGTTACTGTGATTTCTACCACCCAAATCTTGTCAATTGTTCCCCCTGTCATTTATTCCATCGCTCTGGCCCCCAAAGCACCATTAGCTGCTCAGGTCTTAGCTATTCAAATGGCCTACCCTTAGGGCGTGGAGTTGGCTGAGCAGTTATCTCACCAGAAGCATAAACATTCCCTATACTCATTGAAGGAGGGTATTATATTTTAGATCTCGCGTTTTGGTTCCCCCTCCCTCCAAACTGAGGTATTTCATGAACATCACGATCCCCCCTCGGTTGGTCACCCTGGTTCTAAGAAATGCATCGATTTGATCAAATGGACCTACAATTGGACAGGTTTGACAAGTGAAGTCATGGCATGGATTGCCAATTGTGTTAATTGTGCCAGGGCCAAGTCAGATTGTTCTGGCAAAAACAGCCTCCAGCACCCCTTACAGCAGGTGGAGGGCCCATGGACATCGGTGTCCATGGACTTTATTGTCAAGCTCCCTTGTTCTAATGGGTTCACAGCGGTGATGGTAGTGGTGGATTGCTTCACGAAAATTTCCCTTTTTATACCTTATACTTCCACAATTACGTCGAAAGAAACTGCACACCTTTATGTATGCCATGTGTTATAAACGTTTGGTCTCCCCCAGGAAATTATCAGTGACTGTGACTCCCAGTTCACTGCGTGGAATTGGAATGAACTCCTATCAATCCTGAAAATATCCCCCTGTAGCTCCACAGCGTATCATCCTCAGTCTGATGGCTAGACTGAGCGGGTCAATCAAGTTCTTGAATGGTACCTGCGTTACTATGCTGCAGCCACACAGGATACTTGGGCCAATGACCTCTCTCTCGCTCAATTTGCTACAATAACATGACCCAGGCGTCCACGGGGTTTTCCCCTATGAAGCAACGTTGCGTTATAATCCTTCATTTTTGGTCAGACTGTGCTTGCATCCTGAGGTTCAAGATGCCGCGGACCATGCTGCTCATATTAGATTGACTCAAGCCTTGGTGCGGGAACAACTCACCAAGGCTATAGACAACTACAAGTGGTTCATAGATCAAAAGCATCTTCTGGGGCATGAGTTCATGGTGAGCTCCTATATTATGCTCAACGCCTGTCAAAAAAAGATTCAGGCCCCTTCCCATAAATTCATTAGTAAACGCTCAGGTCCCCATTTGGTGGAGGAGGTATTGGGTAATGGGGCGTTCTGACTAAAGCTCCCCATGCATTGGAAGCAGCATCCCGTTCTCCATGTCTCCCAGCTGTCGCCCTTCAAGGGTGCAATTACCATGGAACTGGAACTGATCATCGTCAAAAATGAGGAAGAGGCCAAGGTAGAGGCTATCCTGGCATCCCAGAAATCGCTACGTTCCATCCAATATTTTGTGGCCTGGAAATGGTATCCAGCCTATGAGAACAGTTGGGTCAAAGCATGTTATTGCGCGAATTGCATGGACCTGGTCAAAGCGCTCCACATATCCCACCCAAAGGCTCCCCGCCCCCCTCCCAAAAACCTGTGACGTTAATGGAGATCAAGTTACCCAAGGCGCACAAGAATGTGGCTCTTGTACAGTTTCCCAGTGGTGGGGCCCTTCCCTTGGGAAAAGGAAAGGGTAAGTAAGTCCCAGGAAAGTCCTCTGGCCGTCAATTGGGCCATTTTCCCGTTTCTGAGCAAGAAGGTACTGAAAAGGATGGCCATATCCCTCTTTACTCTGGGTGATCTCGCTCACATGGTAGATGAGCGCTGGGTAACAGCCCTTCAACTTCGGATCCCGCTTCCAGTACCCACACTCTCCTCAGCAGAACTGCTAAAAGATATCCGTGAAATCTGCGCCAAGATTGCTGAAATGAAATCAATCAAACTAATTCGAGTGGCATTCAGCCCAATGCTCAGATTTCACATGGTCAAAAAGGTATGAAGATCAAACTATCAGCCGGAATGCCCAGCAGTAGTGATTCAGTTAACATTACAATCAGAAAAATCTCCTCCCTCCCAAATCCATCGGGCATCACCCCCAATGGGCAGGTAATAGCATTGGACACCATTGATATGGTTCAAAGCTTCCTGCTGGCAGATTGGGTGTTGCACCTGATGCAATGCCACTGACCAAGTGAATGGCCCAGTGACCGAGCACAGGCGGTTTGGGCGTCCCAAACCTGTTCCCAACCAAATGGGCCCACCCCTATGTGGGGTGGCCTTGGGGGATTCCTGTCACTCATCAGGCTAAACGCCATCGTGCTAACCTTCAGAAACGTAGTTGGGCCTTGGTTCATACATTTGAGGTCAAACTGATAGTGACTCATCCTGCCAACAAATTTTTTGATGTCAGTTCCAGGGAACTAACCCGCCCATTCCTGAATAATTCACCAGTTAGGTTGAACTTGTAGGACCTGATCCCAGCTTGGTTTACCCCAAATTGATGACTATTTAATCAGTCACATCGCACTGAGGAAATTGTTGGTCAATTTTTCTTCTTTAAATTTTCCATTGAAAAAAATTCCCCAAAATTTAGTTTTTATATGTTGAGAATTTTGCTGCCTTTTTCGTTGACACTATCATACCTCCCTGGGTTAACAGTCGTGGTTGTCTGGTATTTTATTTTATGCCTGACAAAAATCTGGCTCACCGGCAAATATTGGTGGAACTCCTTTCTAGTTCCATATTCGTCATATTAACTTTAGTGCCTAGGGCATTCTGGTTTACCGGTCAGGTGCTCTGGCATCTGGGCTGGCAGGCCAGTCTAATTCTTACTTGCTGTTTGCCTGACACTATCACTCATGAAACTATAGAGCAATTAGTGCATAAAATCAACAGTTCTGCCTCAAATTAGGGGTTTCATAACGCTAAGCTGCTAGTGCAAAAGCCCCTCCTATGTTAAGACTCCAAGAAGCGTCCTTATCATAGAAGCAAATTGACACATGGGATAGAACCAAATGAATTTTTTATAAAGATTTTTTTAGATCCAGAAGTTGAAGAAAAAAACGTCTAACATGGGGCAATAGTATCAATAGGTTCAAGGCAAAAAAACAATTCAGTTTATTGAAACTCAGAAGTAATGGCGCGTGTCAAAAATGGCCACGCCATTTGCCCCTTATGCTTCAAACTTATATTTTATTTATTGCGGGGAAGGCTGACCATGGGACGGACACTTCCGAATATGACTCAGACGAGACAAAACTCAGTACCAGGTGAGGCACCCCAGAGAAGCGATGCTATCTCTTGTTGCCAGCGGGAACGCCACTTATGGGAAGGGTGAATTAACGTGTGTAGGGGCGTAGCCACTATTGAGCACGTGTGGAGGAAGGGGTCTGATTTGATGAACCAGACTGGGAACCAGGAGGAGACCAGCTGCCGGCGACGTGGTGAGAGATATCCAAACATCCACACTTGAAAGTGATCCACCAAATGAGACCGGAATCTGTGGACAGCTTCAGGGAGGGTGGGGATGGATCCGGCGATGGCATCCAAGACAATCATGTGGATAGTCCACATGGCGATTGCAACCACCAGAGCACGAAGGGAGGGTGGGAGGGGGAGGACATTGATGAAGCAAACATATCTCTTGACAGACTGAAGGGATGTGTTTGATCCTGGCCTAGCAGACGTTGGACTTCGCGCCATATTACTTTAGAGGTGGGACACTTCTCCAGGCGGTGAAACAGCGTTCCATACTGGCCACACACGACACAGGATGAGTGTAAAGCATTAGAGCGCTCAGCTGTACGATACACCCGCCTCAGGCAGCGCCACACATGGGAGCGGACTTGAGGCTGCAACAGAGGATGGTGTGCGTATTTCCAGATAGTCTTTTGGGTCTCAGTGGAATAAGGATGTCCATCATGTCCAGGTAGTCCACCCTGGATAGGACTTGGGGTCGAATGGGGATCACGCCATCATGGATGGGTAGCCCCTGTACCTCTTGTGTGAACTGAGGAGAGGGGCGGCCTCTTTGGGTTGTATGTCCACTAATATGAATTCTCCACTCTGCGCTTCGCATGGAGAGTAGGATTCGTTTGTAGTGGGTTTTGGTCCCGTGAGGACCTGTGGCTGATGTGTGTGATGCGAGGTATTTCATCAGGGAGTGGGGGTTTGATGGATTGTTGAGGCCCAAGGCTCGGGAGAAGTTGGAGCGGGCCGCGCGGGACCAGTGTTGGGATGGGAGTGTAGGAGCAGTGACGGCCGCAATCCAGGTGCCTAGGATCTTGGCGGCATGGGCTTTGAAGTCAAGTAGGCCCATGCCACCATGATGATGAGGGCCAAACATGACCTCTAGCCGTACTGGTGGAGGGCGGCCTGACTAAAGCCAACCTTGTAGCAAAGCATACAGGGATTTGAAGAAGCTTGGGGAGAAATGGATGGCGTGGGCTCCAAACCAGACTTTGGATAGGAGCATAGAGTTGGCAAGAACAACCCTGCCAGTGAGGGTAGTAGGGTGGGCTCTGAGAGAGGCGATTCGCTTCGTCACGTTGTCCAGTATATGGCCCTCCATTACTGCTGACGCGTATCCTCCTGCCTCCAACCACACGCCCAGATGGCGTACCAGTCCTATGGTAGGTCGCGGCACAAAGGGGAGCACCAGTGGAGCGGTGTGTTTTGAGTTAGTAAGGCGTGGACTTGGGCGAGCAGCTGGGCTGGGTTGGGAACTACTTGCTGGGGCCCAGCAGTTCTGAAACTGACCAAGGAGGATGATTTCGGTTTTGGAGGCGTTCAGTGCCGCGTTGCTTACCCGGGAATATTCCTGGATGAGGGCTTCAAGCGCGCGTGCATCTTTATTATTAGACACCCCCACCACACAATCATCTGCAAATGCCATCATCTTGACTGGGGTTTGGCCTGGCACATGGACCCCAGTGAGTTGGGCATTCACATTTCGCAGTAGTGGGTCAAGGCTGAAGTTGTATAAGAGTGGCTCAGGGGGTCCCCTTGTCGCAGGCCCCTTTGAGGATGGACTACATCTGTTAGGAAACTTGGGCCGCGCACAGCCATTGTTGCAGATTCCGTGAGCAGCATCACCCAGTTAATGAAGCGGGAGGTAGGCGGAATTGTTGGAGGCAGGCCCTAAGGTATTCCCAGTTTACTCTATCATAGGCCTTTTGTTGGTCCAAGAATACAAGTGCCCCAGAGGCTGTGGACTGACACACATTAGCCACAGAGTGCACGTTATCCCAAATCGACCTTCTGGGGATGAAACCAAATTGTTCTGGAGAGATGGTGGCAGATGCTACAGTCCCTAAACGGTTAGCCATGATTTTTGTTAAAATTTTGGTGTCTGTGTTTGTTAGAGAAATGGGGCGCCAGTTGGCTAAATCTAGCCTATCCCCTTTCTTGAAGAGTGTGACTGTAAAAGCCTCATGTCCTCCTGGTAGGAGGTGCATTTCCAACAGGCTTTGGTTGAGTGAGGCTAGCAGCAATGGGGATATGTATTTAAAATATTTTTTGTAGAACTCATATGGAATGCCATCTGGGCCTGGGCATTTTCAGTTTGGTGCACTGCGAATGGTAGTCCATAATTCGTTTGGAGTAATTAAATTCATTATTTCCGGGTATTGGAAAATGGTGTGGATATGGGCTCTGTCAAGAAATTCCGCCATTTCGGCCGGCTGAATTGGTTCAGCTCGGTATAACTCTGAGTAATATCTTTGCATTTCGATTGCCACTTTGGCCGGTGTGTCCACGATAGAATTATACAATCTTTGCACCTGTGTGCAGGCCACACTCTGGCATGGTGCAAAAATTTTTTTGAAGAAGTATGCGGTGCACTTGTCGCCTTTAGTGATGCATGTGGCCCTGTATTGGACACAAACCCGATGTTTGTGTTGCCTTTCAAGTGCGTTGAGGTGGGCTGCTGCCTCCGCCCACTTCTGGCCCCATGCAGGGCTATATCCTGAGGCTGGAATATTGGACTCCAAGTGGGCCAATTCTGCCAGTGCGCGCGATATAACTGCCGATGTGGCTCATGAGCGTCTGGATGATAGATGGCGATAGTGGCGGATAATGATTTTTTGAAAGTTGCCCATGTGGAAATGGGGTCCGCGCAAAACAGTGCAACAAACGATTTTGCCAAAGTTGCCTCTTCCACCCACGTGGAAAATCCTGGCGATGCAAGCTCTGGGGGGCAGATTTTGCACCAATGTGGGGCCTTTGCAACTGTGATGGGTAAGTGGCATGTTATCGAGACCAGTCGGTGGTCGGAGAATTCCATTTTCGTTGTTTTGAAGTGGGAGATGTGGGGTTGGAATTTCGCCGGTGCTAGAATAAGGTCAATGCGGGTCATGGACCTTAATTGGCCGTTGTGGATGTGGGGATGCATCATGTTTTTGAGCAGTGGGGCATGTCACAGCAGCGCATCTATTAACCCAAGGGTGGCTTTTAGAATGCGTAGTTCTACATGACCCTGTGGGGCGTGGGGTGAGGGCGGCCACCAGTCTGTTGGTGAGGTTAGCCAACAGTTCATGTCGCCGATTAGGAAAGAATTGGGGGTAGTGGGAGGGATTTGACCGACGAGAAAAATTCCTGACGCTCTTGTGCACCGTTTGGGGTGTAAATGTTGATGATTGTGTGTGCAACATTGGCTCATGAGAAGGTGACAACGAGCACTCAGTCATTTAGGAATGTTTCTGAAGATGTAAATTTGAAAAAATTGTTTTTCCAAATTAGCACCCCACAGTGCTTCGACCAAAAGGATAGGGATGGTAGGAGCATTGTTTTCCAAGCATCCTCAGAACCTTGTGGACAGTGGGTTTCCTGGATGGCCAGGATATCCACGGGTAAATTATTTTGTAAAAACTCAGTTTCCTAGCCCAGGACGGGGAGGCCTTGAGTCCGGTGATATTCAGCATCCCTAGAGTGAAGGTTTCCCCCATCGCACCTTAGGTGCAAGGGGGTGGGCCCCCTGGCCCACCAGCCTCTTCCAGGTCCCCACGGGCTTTCACAGCAGCACGGGTATTAGCAGCAACGCTATCGGGGTTTTTGTTAATTTTTGTGGAAAGAGTCACGTTGGCTTTGGCCTTCACTTTTTGTTTTCCCAACGCCGGACAAATTTTTTGTGGTGCGATAAGTTTGGTGCACCGTCAAGTGGGGCAAAAAAATTTTTATGGTTGGGATAGGTCCCAAGTCGGTTTCAACCGGGGCTTGGGTGCAGCGATTGGGTGAGATCGAATCTCCCATTGGATCCTTGGATTGAGTGGCCCGTTTGGCTTGGGCCTCCCAATCTGATTGGGTGATGGATTCCCAAGTTGCTTCCACCGCGAAGGTCTCCATGTCCTCCTGGCATTGTGAGTGTGGGATGGTGGTGGTGACCTTGGCAAGCTTCCTTAGCCGCAGTCCTATGGGCCTGCTTGGCCTTCTTCCACTCCTGTGGGGAGATGGGCTTTACCAATAGGTAGCAGCCTTGTGCTCCCCATGGGAAAGCCTCTTTGGTGCTTGCAGTTGGTTCGTAGTTCGCCTCTCCGCTGGCCATGGCTGCTGAGGTGTGCTCTTGGAATGTAACGCCCTCTTTAATGGGGCACGTGTGTGCCTTATGGCTGAACGCGTCACAGTGGGTGCAAATGGGGGGCGCGCTGTCCACGGTTACCTGGAATGGGTGGGTGTTGTGCCCTGCGATGTCAATAAAGGTGGAGTGCAGGATCTGGGTTAGGTCCTTCGCGATCTCCTCAGTTGGGGTCAGAACTGTGATGGCTTTGCCGGTGCACAGGTGTGGCATCAGCGTGAAATGTTGCATTTCAAAAGATTGTATTTCGCCGTATATGGCGAGACCATCTTTCAGGTGTTGCTCCAAAATGTCACGTTTTACCGTAGTAGGCAAAAAGTCAAACGTGAGGAAAATTTGGTTTAATTTTGTCCATCTGGTGCGTTTAGTTTCGATGACCCATTGCCCTTTGGGGAGGTCGACCACTACACGCACCACTGCAGCCTCGTCTGCTGCTAATTTGCTTTCAAAACCTAGGTCCAGCCAACCGCATGACATGGAGTGAGGTGCAATGTACACTGCGGTCAGGAAAATTTTGTGTACATCTTCACAAAATTTTTCCCATAGGGCCGTTTTCTGGATGTCCAGATACACACAGACTCTGAATTCCACCGACAAAAGTGGCTGGGAATGTGGCGTGTTGATGTACTGGTTGCATCATGCTTGCCACGCGAGTATCTCCAGGGAAATTGTGACCGCCAGTTTTTTTAGATTTTTTTCTATTCCGCTGGATTCTCCAGGGCGTTTTCAAACGTTAGAGGCTGCGGGACTTCCGCCTGCTCCTCTTGCCTTGCTTGCCCAACTGCTCCCAGACATGGGCGCAGACTAATCCTCTATGAGATTATCAAACTAGATTTAGTCTTGAATTGAATGGGTTGCAAAAGTGTTTTGCAACGAGAAAGAAAAGTTTTCTATGCTTCAAACTTGATCATATAAAGCACAAGCGCTTCAAAACTTCCAACTCAGCTGCTTCCACCATTCCTCCTCCCTGCGTTGGTTCAGCAGCCTCTTTGCCTCAATTCTTCAAATTGGGATTGATCCTACTAACCCAGCCTCAATTGAAATCTGGTTCAGCTCCCAAAGTGGTTCTTAATCAAAATTCAAACTTAAAATTTTAAAAATTAATTTGACCATATTGCTGATTCCTGAGTCATTATCTGAACTGACTCAGCTGAGCTGCCATATTCTACTGTTTGCAACCAATCAGCTCTGGCCACCGCTCCAATTCTGGTGGGTGGTCCAGCGTTGGCCAAGCTAAATCCTTTTTAGGCTCTTTAGGGATTGATGAGGATGAACGGCCATATCATGTAAAGCTGGATTTTGCTTTGGAGGAGCTTTTGTTAACCCTAATGTTTTGCGTCCATGCCATTTTTACCCTCAAAACAGATTTCCAGTTTAGAAATATTATTAAGATGGCAGTTGAGGCTGAAGATGCCCCTACTAACTCCCTAGTTTGCCTGCATCATCATGGGGCAATGGAGCCCCTTGTTAAAATATACCTATCCCCAATTTCCCCACAATTTTGAGGAAGATGCAAAGTATGAAATTGAGGAACTTTCTTATGGTGCGAGCCATGCTTGCATCAACACAGCAAAAACTTAACTTCGTGACCCCAATTTTCCCCACAGCCGCCAGTGCATAAAGTCTTTCTCTTATGTGCCTAATATCATCACTTTCACTGAGCATCAACTTGCTCAATACGTTGAGGCAATGGACACCACTCGCCTCATAAACAAAGAAAACCCTCAGCTATACCTCTTTATGCCACGTGTCGCTTATGCTCCTACCCTGATGTTATCTGCCATGGTCTGAAAGCTAAAGCAGGCGCTGGACAAAAGATTTCCCAAAGCTTCCTCACCTTCTGATATGGCTTCCTAGGCTGTTAGCTGAGGTGCCACACTAGGATTTTTTATTCTAATAATCAATTTGTTTGGCCAATTTGCAAATAAAAATGCGTGGCCGCTCCCCCTTTGGGTTGGGCACCACTGGTGCTAAAAAAGAAACTCAGAAGTGATTAATCAAATAGTAAAAGATCTGCTTGAGAACATTGTAAGCGCTTTTTTCAAGTCCTGAGAACCCATGACACGTAAGTTTGTATACCCAGAGTTAGAGTCTATCAGGGAAACCGGAGCGTAGGAGGTCTCTGGAGGGAAAGACACATGGCAAAGGTGATACAACATGGCCAAGTGACCCAACAAAATGAAGAGACGTCCTAAACGATCAGTATTGTGTTTCCATATATTTCTTTGGAGCAAAACGCACACCAAACGGCCACAACCATCAGGGACAAGAGGCCCTGGGAGCTGGGAAGGGTGGCATAAAATCCTGACAAAGGCCAGAAAAATAGGAGGAGGTGGAGCCAGCGGAATAGGTGGCGGAATGGGTGTAGGGCTCACATACAGCATGGGGTGCAAACCAGAGCGGAAAACGAACTCCAGCCATCGCAGATTTTTGAAGAAGTATATTTTTTGTTGAAGGAAACAAAATTATACAGGAAACTGGCCCAGTATTTTTAGACTTTATTAGGGTGATCAGAATATCTGAGAAAAGCAAAGCCTTTCTCATATTGGGACTTAATTTATAAGGGGTTACTTCACGAAGATTCCAGTGGGTATTGGATTTTGATATGAGCTAAAAATTCGTCATTCATCAACGAAATCAAAAGTTTTCAAATTTTTCCATATTCCCTAACCTCATATCTTGTGATTATCTGGGTGTTAAGTTTGATTTCCGCCTGGGTTTTTGCCTCAAATAAGCCGTCTTCCTCAGCCCTGGCTGGCAAAGCTAAAACTCATTTTTTGTCAATGACCTTAGATAGGTCATTGGTGACCCTTAGGGGTTCTTGTCTCTGCCCCAAGGGTGTGTCGGACTTGGCTTTAGAAGGAACGTTTAATTCAGGGAATATGTCATTAGCTGTGACAGAGTCCCTGCTTCTTCATTGTAAAGGCTGTTGGGTTTTTTTATACAATTTTCCATTTTATTTAGATAAAAGTAAAGGCTGAAAACTTTATTTTATCTATCTAACTAAATTAAAGAATAAATGAGAACTTATTCCTTAAATCTCCTATTTCAAGCTTCTCCCAGGTTGCACTCCGCACACTCCCTTGAGACCAGCCAAGCTTTGCAGACTATGGGCTGCGTTTCTGGATTCTGGCATACCCACAAAGGAAGTCATGTTTTTTCTTAGTACACTGAGTTCCTAACAAATGAAAATTTTTTGTCAGCTGGTAATACCACACATAAGCGGACCCAATATTTGCTGAAGGAGAAGATTCTTTTGTTCAGAAATATATGGGTTCCTCCCCAACTTTGGGATGAGGTTATCATTTTTAATCATGACCTATAGCAGTGGGACACCCAGAAAATAAGAAATGACTTGATCTGGTGATGTGATCATTTATTTGACCTGGTATCTTTAAGAATATTCCATCTTGGATTTCAAATTACATGACATGTGATTAAACATAGTCAGATAGGTTGGGTAAGAATGGTAATCTCCATCTGCTTTATCAGACAGAAAGGCTGTGGACTTTAGTATCAGTTGAATCTATTGTCAAGCTAAAAAGATCCTATTGATTCAATGTAATCATGGTGTTTGTGGACTGTTTTACTAAGTTTGCCAGGTTTATAAAATCTTGGTTCACAATATCTTAATAGAACAACTAGGCTCTTCATTCACCATATGTTTTACATAATAACTTACCCAGGGGGTAGTGAGTGATTGGGGCAAGTTTACTGATTGCATTTGGACTTCACCACTATCATTGAAGATTGAGCCTTGCCATTCCACAGCCTACCGCCCTAATCTGATAAACATATGGAAAGAGTCAACTAAATCCTCAAGAAGTTTTTTAGCTGCTATGCCTCTGCTGCTCAGGATACTATGGTCTGTGATCTTACCTTAGTTCAGTTTTCATACAATAACGCCACCTACTAGTCAACCATCTTTCGTTTGTGAAGCAACCCTAGGTTACAACCCCTCAATTCTCATTGGACCCTGCAGTTTTATGGAAGTAACTTCTGCAGAAGAACATCTGAAGAATATCCAGCTTCCATTCACTAGTTTGGGAACATTTGAAAAGGTCAATCAGCAAAAACAAGCTGTTTGTTTATTCAAGTGTTTTTGACCATGAATTAAAGTTGTGTCTCTGGTCATGTTAGAACATGACATCTTCATATGGAACTTCCCTCCAGAAAGTTTGCCAGCAAACGCTCTGGACCTCATATGGTGATGGAATATTTGGGTAATAGGGCTTTTAAATGAGCCTCCTAACCATTCTAAGCAGTATAGTATTATTCAAGCAATGTTGTCCTATTTCAAGGGAAGAAACTTCCATGCATGAACCAGTGAGGTAGAGACTTAAGTGATCTGAGTTGATGCAATTATGGCATCACAAAAATCTTGCCATTTGTTACAGTACTTGTTTACCTAGAAGGGATTCCCTTCCTATTAGAAAAGATGAAAAGTGCTGAGAAAATGTGCCATTGCCATGAGCTGGTGGAGGTTTTCCATCCTGCACAGCTCATTACTCCTTATCCTCCACTAAAGATTGCCACTCTCCTGGCCACCGAGTTTCTTAAGGCACTTAAGGACTTCACTCTTGTGCAAGTTCCCGGTGGTGGTGCTCCCCCTGTCCAAAAGAAGAATAATGTAAGTCTTTGGGAGTAAGACAGCATTTCACTTGGGTAAATTTCCTTTAGAACTAAGAAGGGGGAAAAGGATGCTTTCCCCCTTATAAAACCAGGGCGATCTATCCCAGTTGTGGATGAGAATTGGTAACAGATTACTGCCTGAAGGTTTTCCCAGTTCCCCTTACTCCCGTCACCAAAGAGTTGGTGTTAAGATATAGGTGGTGTTTCAGGAGCTGGTGGTGGCCATAGGCCATTAGCACAATGAGAGCGCAGATTTTAGCCTTTCCAGTAGGTTTAACCCTAGTTTAAGGTTTGTTAAAGAATAGAATTCAAATTATCGCAAAATCAAATTGTCCAGATCAAACTTGAGCTCAATTTGCCGACTCAACTTTCCATTTTGTTGCCAGTAAAGGCAAGCTCGCCCCTTATAGGTTTGGGCATGACAAACCCATTTGGCTCATAAGGAAATTCCCTTAACTTCCCTGCCTTTGGCACAAACTTCTACTTGTCAAACAAATTGTTGCCACCCCACAAGGCAGAATAAAGCCAAAATCGTTTTTTGAAAAAAATTTAATGTCAAATTTAGAGTCAGGTCAGTTATGAGTCGACATTAAAAAACTTTATTGTTTTGATCAACCAAAAAAACGCTCATGAAAGAATTCTTGCGGTTAATGCACCTCTCCTCTTATTCCCCACCCATCTAGCCTATAAACAAGTAGTCCCCAACAGGTTCTGATTTCTCTATACTTTTTTCCACTTTCTTTTTTAAATGAATCTCTAAAATTTACAATTTATTAGATTAAGAAGTTCTGGTGTTAATTTCCAGTTATGGGTTCCAATTCTTGGGTACCTGGTGGATGCCAGCATTTATTCCTACTCACTTTACACCAAACATTGTGGATGGTTTACTAGTGGTAGCTGGCTGTTGCTGTGAATGTTAACTTATCCTGAATGGCAATGCAGTATTGTATATCAGCAAGCTCCATGACATTCATGGTAGATGACTTCTAGCAGGCAGAAGTAGAGGCAATCTTGGACTCTCAGAATTCACATTTCTCAATCTAGTGTATTTTGGCTTAAAAGTCTAAACTTCCCATAAAATTAGTTGAGTATGATAAAAAATTGTGTGAACTGCAAGGAATTGGTGTAAGCGTTCCACGTATCTTAACCTGAGGCTCTCATCTCCTTCAAAAAATTGTCACCCTCCATACATCAAGATCATGAAATGGATAAAAAAACCTCTCATATATGTACCTGAACATGGAATCTATTGTGTCTAAAGAGAAGATAATGTAAGTCTCAATGACTGGCACCTCAAGAAAAATCACGAGAAATACTCAAAAAGGAGCAAGAAAGAGAATGAGCCCAAAGTTGAGCCCTTTCCTAGATCAGCGACCTAGCTCATGCGGTATATTAGTAGTGGGTTTCTTCTTTGGACCCAAAGATCCTCCATCTCTAACGCATTTTCTCTTCTGCTATGGTAAAAATAAAATTAAGGTGTGTGCAGAGAGGTGGTTCAGTATTGAGGCCTCTTACAGGCCATAGGGCTCACTCAGCCAAGGCCAGATTGTTGGCAATCTTAGGAAAATTACCCACCCTAACTAACACACATAATGTGCACTAACATGCCTAGTAAATCATATTGGGTATTAATAGTAGGCTTGGTTACGTATCAAACTTGTAAATTGCTTAACCCATACCAAGGTTTATTTGTGTAAGTTCTGGGGAGCACTCCAGTTTTTCACCACAGGAATTTTCTGTTCTTTACAAAAAATGGGAATAAAAAGGCGGCTTTCTCTCTTGTGATCCAGGGCGATTTGGCCATGTGGTGGATGAGAGGTAGGTGACGGTGTACCACCTCAAGGTTGCCCCTTTCCCCCTTATCTCACCTCCCAAGATTCGATAAGTAGATCAGGGGTTTGTGTAGAGTGGCAATGGTGAGAGGCTATCGCCCTCAGAAAAGTGGTGGGTATCTCTCCCCTTGACTATCTTAAGTTCCAATTAAGGGTATGATAAAATAGTAATTTGAAATCCATTGGATTTGAGCGATTCTCAATATGATCAGATGGAAGTCATGAAGAGGTTTGCCTTCCACTGGAAGAGGTGGCTCACCCCAGAAGGTTTAAAAGCATTAAATCTGTCTGATAAACAATGGGACCCCCCATGTGGACTAATCATGGGCACATCTAGTCAACCGCTGGATGAAGCGTCAACAATTGACCAAGTGGAATCGCGCTGAAAGGGGAAATTTGGTGGCAAAATTTGAGCTGACAGTTTACTGACCAGCATAAGATTGATCTGGCGTAAAATTGGCTGTAAAATCCTGATCCACTGTAATCAAATGAGATCATGCTACCCTCAGTTCATGAAAATTATATCTATTCACTAAGCCCCAGCATATAGGACAACCATCCTCACAGTACAGTTGTCAGCCAATTATCCAATTTGTATCTAATATACAAATTTCCGTATAAAATTTTTCAAATAAAATATTAGTTGCTTTTCGCAGCTGCCTCCAACTAAGTGCCATGTTCCCAGTTTACTCAATGACGGGGCCATAGTGGCCTTCATCACAACGTTGCCGCCCTCTCTCCTCAAATGAAGATTTAGCTTAAGTGGCCTTCTGGAGATGTCCCCACTTTTGGGTGCCATCTGCATCAGGACATACACTATTTGTTGGAATTTCACTCCCCCAATGTGTAAGCCTTAGGGGAACAACCACTGCGTCTGAACCAGTGGATTCCATATACTGAGCTAAGAAATATAGAAAGACAGTGGACATTACTCGCAACACCCTGGGCAATTTAGCCCAAAAGTAAATTAGATAAGTGTAATAGTATATCCTCTGCAGATTGTGTCTCGCCCACCTAAGTTTACCATTAAAGAGTTGGTGGGTAAATTTTGGGGAGGTACACTAGTAGGTGGTGGAGGGCAGAAGCCACCTCCAGCAGAAGCTGGTTGGTGCATGTCCTAAGGAAGGAGTATCTGTTATTTGAAGCTCTGATGTGAAAGTTAACTCACTTTTCGCCAAGGAGGGCGATTCAAATTCTACAAAAAATTAAGGGCCCCAAGTTAGTTTCAGGTGACAGACCCCCATCTTCCAGGTTTCCCTAATTAATGTGCAAACGAGCCCATCCCAAATGTTATAGAATTGGCCAATTCTTTCCCCACCCTATGGAGCCAACCATATGTTTACTGGCCCTGGTCGCTGCATAACTCCTACTGAAGATTCCATTGTCATCATGTTGAGTGCGGTCACGGCATAATGAATATTGTTACCACCAAATTAGATACAACTCTGGCCAATCAAGTCATATCTGAGTCAGTATTAGAAAACGCTTTGGGATGACAATCTACCAGAATTGACTCATGAAATCTTCTTGAGGGCAGTGTGATCAGTCTCATTTTTTCATGGTATGAGCATTTAGGTAGCAGTCCACAACAGGTTCCATTGTTGCTCTATTTTCTTTTCCTGCCACCATTTTAGTTAGTTAAAATTCTTAAAACTATCCAAAATTTATATATGAAGTTAAAAGCTTCAATAATAACTTAATGGTGATATTTTCCCATTCTGAAAATCCCTGTTTAGTCCTCATAGCTGGCCTTCTCATTTTTTATCCATCAATATGGATGGCTGTATATAATTTATTATGGCTGGGATTCTGGGTGTTCGCCTATCTGGAGTTCCAGACCATTCTTATTGATATTATCAGAGCACTCTATGACATAATGGAGAGACTAAAATCTTTATCCTTCTCCACATCGCCCTTTGGGTGGGTGCTGTATTGTTCTGTTTATATGAATGGAGAGTTCACCAGTTGTCTGGAATGGTGTATGCCACAAGAGGGACCAATCAGTAGATTACGTCATTTATGATGGGGTTTAAAATCTTCTTCAGCTCTACCAACAGTAGGGCCTACCCTTGGGTTGAGTGGAGTAGCACCTAGCGTTTCCCCTTTTTCTCAAGAAGGTGTGTAGGCCCAGCCTGCATGTGTAGTGGTGTTGTTTGTTCCTGAGGTTGTTGAACTGCCCCGCCATTCTGCCACTGGGGGTTCTGAGGCTTGCCTTTTTACTGTAGATGTTGCTGGTTCAGTTGAGCTGGTGTATGTGAATTTCTGGTACCCCAGTTGTCCGCAAAGGAAGAAATGGAGTCTGGGATTGTTCATATGTTGGAGGACACAACCTCCACTACTGCATATGGACCATGGGTAGGTTCAATAGATTCCTCTTCCCTCTAAAGCATGTCCCATACCCTGATGAAAATATAAAACCAGTATAACTCTTTGATGCAATTCAAGATCTAAATAGGTACTCACATGGCTTCAGTTGAGGCCCTTAGTGACATGGGAGCTGCCAATGATTTTATGAGTTTTCAGGTTGTTCAAGGGTTGGATATTCATCTGGATGTAGGGTCTGCATTCTTGTCCATATCATCGGCTTCAATGACTTACTGCCTGGTGCAGCGACCAGTACCACTTTTAATACATGGGTTTTGCTTCTGAAATCAGTTTACTATGGTGCAAAACCTGTTATTTTACTATAATTTTGTGGTTTGGCTGGTGGCGGTTGCAACAGGTTTATATTGACCTAGAGCCAAACTTCTTTCATTTAAAAATTCTCATGTGAGGGACAAGATTACGCTTATCAGCACATTTTATCCAGTTGTTGCAGTAGGGTTAATTGCTTCACACCCATCTCTCAAAGTGCTATCAGTGGATTTCTCTTCAAGCTTAGCCCAGTTCCAAGACAATCTTACTAGGAATAAGCGAACCAGCTTCCTTTCCACATGGAGTATAATCTAGACTTCTGCTTGATGGTAGGTGCAAACAACATCAAGTGTTTCCTTTACCTATATACAGAGCAGGAGGATATTGCCTTGGATGGGAATTTGAGGGATATACTTGCAAAAGGTTGGGTGTCCAGTAGACTCCACCAATAGCCTATCCAATAATGTTTGCTCAGAAGGCAAGTGGCACCATTGGGGACCTGTGTTGGGATTCTTCATTTATTGGGGTAGCCCCAACTTGGGGTTGTGACCTGCCTACAGGCGGATTCTGGATTGAGCTCCCCATTAACTTGGGGTAAACCCAATCCAAAGTATTTGGGATTGACCTAATAATTAATTATCAATTGATAATAGCAAATTTGGCACCACTTCTAATGCCAAGGATGCCAAACAATCAATTGGGCCATGGGGAATTACCATCCAATGTCAACCCAATCAAATTACCCTTTTGGGAGCCCTGGAGACTTATGCTGAGGATTCTCCCAATCCATGATGTATTATTATCTATATTATTTATCTATCATGAATTAGAATCCCAAGCTAAAAATTTTGCTATTCCAATTTCTCCCATTCCTATTACCAATTCCAGCCTCAAGGTCCTGTAAATAACTCAGGGCTTTATTTCAATAAACACCGTTTCTTGCCTATCTCTTTTCCTTTTTTAGCTTTAACTAAGGCCTCAATGGCCTATTAACTCGCTGGGGCTCTGGGGCATTGACTAATTATGGGCATGGGTTGTAGTTTCTCCACCGTGGCCTAACACCATGCATGGAGTATGGGCATTTTATAAATTAACCTCTCACAATCCTTACCCCCTTCCCCTCAAGCAGATGATTATTCAGGCGGTTGCAAAATCCTAGGTTTTCTGAAAATTTAATCTTGTAAATGCATTTAACCAGATTTGGGTTGGTGGAGGGCCAGAAGTGCTTATGAAATTTATACCAGAAGAGTGATATTTCAAATTTTACATAATGTCATTTTTTGAAAAACGTCCCAATCACATTCCAATAGATGTTGAATGACGAGCTGGGCGACTTTTAGTTCTCTTAAGTAGTGGCATATATTTATGACATCCTTGTGTATTCCTCAACCCCTGAGCATCATTAGAGGGACTTGGAGGCGGTGTTGTCTGCGTTGCACAATGCTGACCTGTATTTGAAACTTTCAAAGTACGATTTTCCAATAATGATGTTACCTTCCTCAGTAAGGTGGTCCTGAAAGATGGGTATGCCATTTTCCAGAAAGCTTGAGACATTACTTGAGTTGCCCACTTTAATGACCCTGAAGGAGTTCTAGAGCTTCTTGGGCACTATTATCTTTCTGAAAAATTCTCTTCCTACCCTCTTATAGCTGGCCACGCCACTGCATCCCCTGAATGGGAAAATTTCCGTTCTTCTATATGGAGAATTTCCAGCAGGCGTTTTATGCAATCAAGATTTTGTTTTTGGCGTTTCACATTCTCAATCATGCAGATCACACAAGCCATTTTCCATGGCATGTGACGCCTCATCCACCACTGTGGGAGCGGTTTTATTGCTAGACCTTAATGTTTGGAACACCCTGTCGCCTTTTTCTCTCCTTAGTTCACTTCATCCAAACAGCTGTGAACCATCTATGAAAAAACGTTGGCCAAGGTGTCCTGGTTTCCTACCCATTGGTAGTATCTTCTCAAATGCGCACAGCACGATGTGATGGTGTGGATGGATCATCAAGCCCTTATGTAAATTAGAAAACCACAGAAGCTGGACACATCATCAGGACCAGTCATATTGTGACCTGTGTTGTTATAATTTTAAATATGAGTATATGAAAGGTACTTTAGATATTCTTCCTGACTTTTTGAGCTACATCCCTGCATTGGGTTTGGCAGATGCAGATGAGCATAAGTTAATGACAGTAATTCCTTCAACCCAGATATTAGCCATTGCTCATCCCACAAATTCAGCGGTGGATTAGGTCATAGACGAGCTTTGGTTTCTCAGTTTTTGTTGGTCATTCATTATGTATTGAGGGCCTGGCGTTGTTGGACCAGCTGGCACTGCAGATGCATAAACGGACTCATTATTTGTTGGTGGAGGGGGATATTAGTCTAGGTCTAGACTTTAGTACTGCCTGAACTTCATGATTAAGCAATCTGGGCTCATCATGACCCTTTAGCGTTGGGTCATCCAGGCACTAAAAAACCTATACTTGGTAAAGCAAAAGTACAAATGGCTAGGGATCTCCAAGGACATTCTGGTATGGATCTCTAGTTGCAAAACATGGAAATTGGAGAAGTCTGACCTCTACAATCAGAACAGCCTTCTCCATCCCTAGCAGCAAGATAGGGGCCATGGAATTCGGTATCAGTTTTTTCATTGTTGAGCTTCCTAGCACTGATGAGTATATCACAATAATGGTTGTGATGGACCATTTTACCAAGTTTTTTTATAACCACTATTTTTCCACATTACATATGATGAAAATTCTTTCTTAATAATGTAGCATGTCTTCTCAATGTTCATGTTGCTGATGGAAGTTGTAAATAAAGTGGGCCACAGTTTATGGCGCATTTCTGGATAGCCCTTCTGGACATCTTGAAAACTCAGCCATGTTGCTCCACCATGTATCACCCCCATTTGATAAAAACAATGTGGTCTGCCAGATCCTCAAGTAGTATATCCAGTGTTATGCCACCGCCATTCAAGTTATCTGGGAAGATGACCTTCCATTGTTGCAGTTCACATACACTAATGCATCCCAAGCTTCCACAAGAATTTTGCCTTTTGAGGACATGCCAGGGTAAAACCCCTCATTTTATCCTGATACATGCCTTTGCCCTGAGGTCCCAGAAGTGGTGAAACAGGCGCAGAGGATCTTGATCACTCAATCCTTGGTCTGGTGCATCTGACCATGGCCATCAGCAATTACAAGTGGTTCATGGATCTAATACCTGCCCACTTATGAGATCATGGTAAGTTTTTTGCCATGCTCAATACCTACCATCTATATATGAAGGTGCCCTCGCAGAAGTTCGTGAGCAAGCAGTCAAATCTGCATGAGTTTATAAAATGTTTGGCAACAGTGCTTTCCAGTTGGCGCTTTCCCCCACTGTAAACAGTACCTCTGTTTTCCATGCTTCCCATCTATTTCTATGCAAAGGCATTCTGGGCATTGAATTGAGTGAGTGTTAATTGAATTCACAGAAGAAGCGGAGGTTGATGCTATTTTGGCGTCGCATCACTCACATCACTCAGTGCAGTACCTGATGGCGTAAGGGGCTTCCCCTCATTTAAGAATAGCTATGTTCACACTCACGACTGCGCCAATTATGGTGAGTTGATGGAGGCCTTCCACGGGGTGTTCCCAGATGCTTCTCATCCCCCCAGAAGGTTGCCTCCATCTGGCAATCAAAATTCCAAAGGCTCACAAAAATGTTACACTGGCCTAGTTTCCTGGTGATGTTGCTCCCCCATCCCAAAATGAAAGGATAATGCAATCTTTTAGGAATAACACCTGGGTCTGGACCATAAGGTATTCCTATTTTGAACAAAAAAATGGAGAAAGCTGGTAGGCGTTCTGCTTGTCACTTTAGGCTATTTAGCCTGTGTGGTAGGTGAGAGGTGGGTAACGGCTATCTCCTGTGGATCGTGGTTCTTCAACTCATGCTTACCAATAAAAAGTTGGTAGAAAAATTTGGGAGGTATTCTGGGAGGTGATGGGGCAGAAGCCACTGTCAGAGGGAGGTGGCTGGCCCGTGTCCCCAGGAGGGAGTATATGTGAATTGAAGTTCTGATGTGAAAGTTAACTCACATTTCGCCAATGAGGTCAGATTGCATTCTTCCAAAATTAAGGACCCTAAGTTAGTTTAAGGTGATAATTCCCCCTTCTTCCATGTTTCCATCAAAAATGTGCATATGAGTCCATCCTCAACAAGTATAGGAGTGGTCAATCCTTCCCCACCCAATGGAGACAGCCATATGTGTCCTGGACATGGACGCAACCTAACGCCTACTGGAGATTTAATGTCACGCCAAGCGCGGTTGCAGTGAAATGAATAACCATACCACCAAATACATTGCAAATATGGCTTATCAGGTAATATCTGAGTTAGTTCTGAAGAACACTTTGGGATAATGATTTGCAAAAATTGACTCATGAAATGTTCTCAGTGGTAGTGCACTTAGCCTTAGTTGCCCATAGTGGGAGTATTATGAAGCAGTCTTAACAGGTTCCAATGTCGCTCTATTTTTATTCCCTGAAACCATTTTAGTTTTAATAAAATACTCAAATATCCAAATTTTTTTGTGAAGTTTAGAGCTCCCTTTAATAACTTAGTAGAGATGATTTCCTATTCTTTAAATCCATGTTTTTTCTCATGGCTGGATTTCTCATTTTTATCCATATATAGATGGATTTACCTAAGGTATTCTGGTTGGGATTCTAGTTGTTCACACATTAAGAGTTGCAGTGTGGTCTTATAAATATTATCAGTATGCTCCATGACAAAATGGGTTAAGTTTCATTACTTCTCCATGCGCTTTGTAACTCATGGCACTACTGCAAATTTGGGGTTCTTATGGACTCAAAATGAGAGCAGCAGATATTTATGTCCACCATGGCAGCCACGGAATGGTTGTTGATAGGTATAGTGGTAATGAGGACGATCAGCTGCTGTCCTGTAATTTCTTCTCTTCCCATCAGAAATCAGGTCATATGGATGGCTATGCCTCCAACAATCTGTTTTGATTTCTGGGATGTTTACTCTTACCAATTGTCATTGTAGTCTTAATTATATAGCCAGTTTTGTAACAATTTGATTAATTTCACAATAGAAAAGTTTCTTGTAAAATTGGCTACAGCAACTCACCTGTCCAGTTGAATCTGTCCAAGGTTAAGAGAATCAATATAAATTACTCTTTAATCCAAAGACTAGGCTATTAAAACATTTTGTAATGTGACTTAAAGCCTCTACCCAAAAGGATGTAATCTTATTAGTTTAACCAATGGACGTTCATCACAGAAGCCTAGGTTCAGGCCAGTTAATAAGTTCCCTTACAATTCTCCCCCTACCCTACCATAACGGCAAACTCCCTAGTAAGTTAGGTTGACCGTTTTAATGTTTATCATAACTCTTTTTTAAAAGCCTCCTTTTTTTAGCATTAGGTGGTCTCAACCTAAAGGGGGATACACTGATCTCATATAAACATCCTTTTCCTATACCTTTTACACTGTAATATGACCTCCATATTTGACTTTTACTTAGTCTAACACTATCTGCTAATGCACACCATTCTCTGTTATTACACAATAACGTTTCTGGAGCAGGCATTAAAATCTATTAATCCAAAAATCTTTAGTGTTGTAACTGAGTTAGTGCACCTGTGTGTTTATCATTATGTCAGACAATCCATTGCGCAGACCATGTACACTTAAAACTTAAAGTGCTCAGTTGATCTGAGACTAACCTGGAATGGTTCACTTTGACCTCTATTCTCGCATTATATTGATTATTATTTTGCAATTGCCAGAAGCCATAAAACTTGAAGGGTTGTTCCTTCCCTGCCTCTCTTCCTTAAAGGGTTTCACCAGTAAGACCTGCGGCAGCCTCCATTACAACATTCTGTTTTTATGGGAGTCTTTAATTTGTTAATAACTAAATTTACGCCTCATTTAGCCCCTAACACATCTCTTTAAAAAATAATTAGGTCGTATGAGTTCTTGGCATTTTAGGCCATCTACTTGGCACTATCTCACCAAGAGTAGATGAGCAAGCTTCTTCCAATTAGCTGCAACCATGGTACAATATGGCAAACTGAAATAAAAAATATTATTACAGTCCATGTGTCATGCAACATGATGATAAGAATAATACTGAGCTGTCATTATAGATGAGCTACCACCCAAAGCAATAGCCAGAAACCTTTGCTGCAAGCACATACAATGGTCGAAAAAGGTGAAAAGGGATTGTGCCTTTATAGATAATTATTCCAGAAGTGGAAACTGTGTTTAAAAAAGGTACCCACAAACTAATTATTGTAAAAAACTTATAAAGTATATTTTACTTGAAAAGGAAAATGAATATAATGGAGCAACTTCAGAACTACAGGAGCTTTTCCTTCTTGTAAGCATCACTTTTGTTTTCAGGTGATTAATTTAATTCAACCAATAACAACCTTTCTTAATGTAGTCCAATCAGGGGAAGACAAAGCGACTGAATTCACTGAACTCACACACATCTGCAGCAGCGATGAAGGGGGACAGCATGGGCTTGAAGGTCCAGATGCTCAACTTTAACCGTAGTGAAAAAAGGAACTATATGTCCAAACAGTGATTATCTCTAAATGGTCCAAGATCTACACTGAACTGGCAACATCAGCCACGCATTTCCCAAGTCCACGTAAATTTGGTATGCGCATTAATTTTGGTGTTGAAGAACCACTATGATATGAAGCAGTTTTTCAGGCTATCCCAGGATGATTCCCACAAGCTGTAAGCATGACTGAAAAACTCATGATGAGAACCTTATACCTTGGCTTTGCTACTTCTGAGGCCGCAGGCGCTGCAATAGCTGCGCCATTTGTAGTTACCTACATTAAGGTGAGAGTAGGGAAGGAGCCTGAGAAAATTACAGCCAATATCTCAATCACACGTACCCATTTTTAGGATGATAAAAACTTGTTTGTGTTACTATAAGGACTCCCAATGAGTGAAAAGTGGGGCTACCTGGAAGCAGTGTTAACAAGCGCCTGAGTATAAACGGAGAAATAGTTTATTTTTGAAATGGAGAAAAACCGCCTCTTACCCCACCTGGCTACAGACAAAGCTATAGCAATGATTCGCCCGGGCATGGATGCTGAGTGTGACATCAACATAATTCCACGCAAAGCGTACATCTTAGACCCAAAGGGGAACCAGTATATCCCTTTCTCAGTCCAACCATAAAAAAGCCCGCCTATATGAACGCACTGCATTAAAGTAGGGCATAAAAACAATTCCTGTCCAGCTACATGGGGGAAAAAGTTTTTTGATTGTGAAGAAAGTCCAAAGAAAATAGATCAGGGGATGCATTAACAGACCGCCTCAGGGGATCAAAGGCTAACTAGGAGATGGTCTAACTGATCTCCCCAGAACAATTTAAAGAAGCAAAGATGGCCAGAAAGGCGGCGTAGAAGGCCAAGCAGAAGAAGCAGAAGGAGGAAAATGAAGCAGCAGCTTAGGAGGAAGCGGCCAAGAGCAACATTGAACAACAACATGAGAATATCTCTAATATGACCTCCCCTAAGACAGCCCAGCAGCAGCAAGGTAATGAGTAGGGGCATCTCAATCAGAAATGGACTTGCGCACTTCTTATTCTATACAATGGAGCACAACCCATTCAAGTACCAGTCAAAAAACCCGTTTCAAAAGCCAACAGTTTCTCAAACCTCAACAGGATGGAGGACAATAGCGCTCACTGTACAGAAAACCCAAATCGAAACTCTGGGCCACCTGAATGGCAATCAAGTACACCAACAGCCCAAACATTTACAAGGGTCCTATGACTAATTCCAAATACATGCAAGCCACATCATCTGCAATAGCAAATCAGGCCCTATGCAGTCATAACAGGCGTGCTGAGCTAGCTAACAATTGGGACTCTCAACATAGCAGAATTCTCATCCATTAAGTACCTGGATAAGAAACGAGGGCTCCTGCTAAACCCACATGTGGACGTTCTTGCCTTCAGGAGCGCAAGTGCACCACTGGAAGTGAGGAAGAGAGGTCCAGGCTATTTCTCCCTTCGTTAACATTATGGACCAACTTTTGTGGATCTGTAGTCAAAACATCAGCTGCCATAACAATCACAAACTACTAATCTTATTTGGAGGAAAGGGTTCTATTTTTAGACTTCAAATGGGGGAACCAATAATCTTTGGCCACATCAGTATATGCACCTGTTGAAGCAGACAAAAGAGAAGTATTTCTGAGCAAGCTAATTAACTCAAACCTTCCAGAAGAAACGATTTACCTAAGGGACTTCAATTGCTAGCTGGACAGAACGTGTGAAAGATGGCCAAATGTCATGAACCCACAATAGGTTCGAGCCAATTACATTAATTAATGACAACTAAAGGCCTTCTAGATGCCAAACCATTCTAATAATCATTTAAAAATATGACGAGGTCAAATATTGTAGGTAATCAACTAATCAGCACCACTAGACTGGATTAGATACTCAAAACTGTGTTGTTGAAATTACATGAGGTAGATTTGTAACAATAACCATCCCCTATCAGACCATATAATTTTAAATATTAGTATCTAATCAAAGGAAGAACTGCCCAAGGAAACCGCTGGAAAATGATACTTTCAAAGAACGTGAATCTGGTCCAAGTAGAAGATCAAACACAAAGCATGTAGGTGAGCTAGCCAAATGAACTGACTCTGAAATCTTATGGCAGCAGTGGCAATATTAAAAATGGAAAGTCTATCCGCACCATCTAGTACTAAAAAAAGAAAGTCTATCCGCTCCAACCCATGCACCTCCCGCTGCACAAGGAAGGAAATAGTAGTACTGTCTAAAGCTCAGAGAATAATAAACCATCTGGAAAGATACCCACCTCATAGAGGCTACTCACCACAGTGGGCTAGAGATTGGGTGAAACAGACACTAGTCAAGGAGCATAAACAACTCCAAATGCACAAGGAGGCCTTCCAAGCAGGTGCCAGATGGGCCGTTCAGGAGTACGACCATCCAGGTTATTCTATCAGACTTAAAAAATGAGGCAAAAACGTCAGTTTTACCCAACCCCAAACATGTGAAAGCTAAACCACTAGCAACCTAGAAGCAGTAGCATCCATCACACACTCTTACTACTCAGAACTGTATAAGCACTCCCCAACAGAGGAAGTTGCTAAGAACTAATTCATCAATACTGATCCAACCACGCCGAAAACTTAATCAACCTTGTTGACCCCATAAAGAATGATGAGCTATCACAGGCTCTATGGAGTCTCCCACCAACAGGAACCATGACCAGATGGCATTCCCTAGGAGTACTATAAATTTGTGACAGTTGAGGGTTTCCCTCAACATCACATTGCCCAGATCTTTTATAAGACAGGACAAGCTGTTGTGGAAGATAGAGGGGGTGAGAAAGCATTATTATTGGCCAGAACCGAGTTTGGGATTGAGACTGGAGAAAGATGGTTGTAAAAACTTTCGTCAGGACTGGGGTTGAATCAAATGGTTGCGAAGTGTGGGGGTTCTAAGTTAAAGGTGGATTTAAATCAGCTTGGAACGATTCTTGGGAGTGGTGGCTCAGCCACTATTGAATTCAATCTGGCCTAGAACAATGAGGGTTTGCTTACAGCATATTTCAAAAGACATAGTGTCAAGCATGACGGATAAACTTGATCCCTGCTTACAGCAGAGAGCTATAAGAGAAAGAACATGAGAATTGGTGGTTCTTTATTTCCGTTTCCTATCAACTTGCCTATTATATATCCAATAAAGCCACTTGAGCCTTATTTATTTTATTATTGTCTTCCGAGGTTTATATTGGTATATTTAGTCTAACAGCAGCCATGTTTGCCTATACAAACAGAATGTGGTCTTTGAGAGCGAGTTTGGGAAGGCTATTGCCTCCCTTAAGCCTTTTCTTGGGGTCAGGGCATGTTGCTTGGGGTAAACATACTCGCAAATGTCCTCCAAGGGATGTTCATCCATAGGACCTGTAGTGCACGCACTAGAAGAATGGTATCTGGGACCTTGTCCGCCCTTTGGTCGTTGGCTTTAGTCCTGCTTCCCAGATTCATTTGTGGCTCATTGGAAGGAGCCGGTGCATTACAAAATCACACTATGAAGCAATAAAGAAGCCCATGCTATCTCTCTTTAACTCAAGTCTGCAATAGAGGATGGTGATACCAAGAGGCGCGGAAGCCTATAACATAGCGCTCCACAAAAAAGGGGACTGTAAGGACCTGAACAACTAGCGCCCAATATCTCTAATCAATGTGGATATAAAGATAACGGGAAAGATAATAGTTAAGAGGCTCTCAGAAAAAGCCAAAGAGTGCATTTCCCCACAACAGCATTGTTTTATTCTAGAGAAGAGCATCTGGGACAACATCACCTAATAACAAACACACTGGAAGGAGCATCCAAGGGCACGCATTGATTTCTAAGCCAATCCAAAGCATACAACAGAGTATACTGGGTTTACTTGGCGATAATACTTTACAAAAGAGCTTCCCTAAACCATATATCTCATGGATAGCAAATCATCAGCTGTCGTCCACCTTCTCAGTTCTAGGGTCTGCATTAATTTCACCTCTAGTTAAACCTGAAAGAGACATCCGTCAAGGGGACCCACTTAGCCTTACCCTGTACACCCTCATAATTGACCCCCTCCTAAGGGTGATGGAAATACAGTTAGATGGTATAGAGTGCAAGGGGCAAACACCACTTAAGTTTTAGCTTTGCGGACGACTGTGTGGTTGGGGGTCTCCTCCAAATCTGATTCCAAAAGATAGAGGAGATAATCAGCCTATATGAAAAAGCCTCCTAAGCCAAACTCAACAAACACAAATCACAAGCCTTGGTGCTATCAAATGCTAAGCGCCTAGGCCCTGATATCAAGAAACAAAAAGAAAATTCACAAACACAAGCAAAGTGAAGAGGTGTAAGAAATCAGCTTTATCCCACCACCCTTTCAGATGACTTTCTCAAAAGAACAAATCAAACACATATGGATCCCCATCATAGGTGCGGGTATAGAAACTCAAAAGTTGGAATAGATGATACTTTAGATTATCCAAAAAACAGTGGCAAGATGGAAGTTTAGGAAGACAACAATGGCTGGAAAATGTCACCTTCCCAATACTATGCTCTTCTCAAAAATTTGGTACCCCACACATGCTATTGCCTTTGGGATTTTTTTAAAAAAAACTCACGTCAATTCTACACCCGGTTTTGGGGCTCATGCTTCCCCCAACCAGGATTACCACACTAGGAGGGCCAACTTCTGAAGGTGGATGGTGTTAATTGTCCCTGAAAGCAACGCCACAAATATATATGAAATGGGTCAGTCCTGCGACCTCACAGGTAGTCCGCCTCCATGGGGATCTGCAGCAAGGACCCAAGTATCCAGAAATTTAGCCCTCAGGAACCCAGAATCCCCGACCACCCTCTTAATTAACTAGGTTCATGCCCACCGTTAGTAAGGCCATAGGACGTGATGCCAGAGGCGAAGGCAATGCTCCATTATATAAATATTAACAATCGCACCAATAATTGAACTCAAACCCCAAGAGATGCGCTGTGGGTGAAAAAATATACTCTTAAACATTCTCACCACCCAATGCCACCAGCCAAAGCAAATTCTGAGGGCCCAAGCATCTAGCCAAACACAACGCTGGATTTCTGGGAAATAATTCACCCTCTCAAGCTCTGTTATACCACTTGGAGTTTTTAAGTAAACCCCTACTCCATCCCAAGATTACAACCCTGCATAGAAAGTTTTACTAAACGCCTTTTTCGCACAGGGGAGTGAACAAACGCCATGCGCATGAAGTGCACATTGTGCAATGAAGAAGATTCACCACACCACAGGTATGTTTAATATAAAACAGCGCTAAGAGTCTGGAAAGAAGTGGTGCGCTTAGCACAGCTACTAACCACAAGTCCCAACCATCTAGCTGAAGACTGGCTCTTACAGGCTATGTCAAGGCATTGAGACCTTAGTCACAACAAGATAATTTTGTTCTAACTTTATGGGCGATTCATAGTAACTGGGTTAGCGCCACTGAAAGCCCCAAGGGTCTGACCCAGCTAAAGCCGTTGAAAACTTTTGCTTTAGTCTAAACAAAAACTTTGGTTTCTGGCTGTTTAGTCTGTAATTTCACCAAAAAGCTTGCAAAAGTAGCGTCATGGGTCATTTTACATGTGTTCAAAAAATTCCATGATGCAACTAACATGTTTATGGAAAAGCTCATTTACCTGAATTAACTGAGGTCCTCCAATAGCAACCCACAGCAAGGCGCAATGCCAAGATTATACAACTAACACGAAACTACTTCATTTGTTGCCTACTTTTAAAATATTTCCAGTTTTTGCCCATCCCATCTTTCAAGAACATCAAACTACTCTTGTACTCCTGGATAAAAACTAGAAAATTAAAAATTAAACAGAAGAACCCATTGGTGACTGCTGCATTTTAAGTTTTGATTGGGTATAAAGAGGTCTTCATAAAAGTCCGCCAATACCCAATGCAGAGAGATCATTAAAAACTCAAAGAATCAGTTTGAATTAGATTTAATATATGCAGGTGAATACCCCACCCTCAATTTGGATTAATTCTATCAAAATTTTTACTAGAGCTATATGTGGCCTAGTCATGGACTGACAAGCATATGAGCCAATTGACTTGACTGGCAGAATGCACCTATGCCACAGATGTAGGACAAATTAGAATTTGATTTTAATGGATTTGAGACACAAACTGGTTGAGGATGATCTTGCTTCACCATCACTTAAGTCAGAGGGCTTTAAATTGGCTTTTGAGCCCAAATTTGTTATGATTGATTCATTTGTGTTCAAATATAGCTTTCACCCCTAGTTGAACTCTAACTCTGTCTATATAAAATATGGTCTTGAAGAAGATGGCAACTTGCCTGCTGGTGGTGATCTCTGGCCTCCACTACCTCCATGCACAGTCCGTGAATTCTTGTTACCAACCTCTTTGAAATAGGAAGGAAATTTTAGGGTAGAAGCCTTCAGGGGTAGGCTGTGACCCTCTGCTCATCTGCTACATGGGCTAAATTGCCCTTGTTAGTGAAAGAGGCAGCAACCTCTTGTGCCCATTCTTTGTTTTGTGCATAAACTCCTTTCTGATCAGGTATAGGGGTTGCTCCCCAGAACTTACACCATGTAGTTCATGACCTATCAGATCACTGCACATAGAGATTTACCAGGACTACCCTCCTTTCCCATTAATTTCAATTTCAACTCTAAACAATCGATGCAGCATTGTCCCCAGGTGGACCACCTTAAATATATAATCATCTTTTTTTATATGTAAACACTGTTTTTGTGCAATTTTATATGGTTACAAGTTATATTAATAAGCCCCACGCCAAAATGAGAGCCTAACACCCAAGAGTCATTCATATATCAAATTTTCATATAAATAGGAACTTTTAAAAGAGAGAAACTAATTTTATATGATATTAAATAAATATACTTCTCTACAATCTTTTTAACATTTGAATTAAAGAGTCTAGCACATAAATTGCTAATCCAACGTCTAAGTTGCATAATATGCCAGCTTTTATTAATGTAGTTTTTTGGTTTAGGTGAAATGATAAACAATATTGACATGCTTAACTTGTTTAACAACAAGAAATATATGAAAGAAAAATGTAAAACTTTTTCTACATATTGTAAATTTTTTAAAATAAAGTTTAATCAATGGATTTTTAAGTTAAGAACAGAAACTCCATGCCATATTTCAAAAATTAGGTTCTGTGGTTTAGGAGATACAATATTATGAATTGCTTTTTTCTATAAATGGATTGGATCTTAAATCTATATAAGTAAATTAATATGTGAGTCTGATCTTTCTTCTTTAATCTCCAAAACTAACATAAATTCTAAGAAATTTTGTATACTTGTTCCTCTTTCTGCTTGACGTCACTTCTTAGCAATTTTTGAAAAAAACAGTTTACTTTTTGAACACCACCCTCTCTGCATCAGATTTGCACTTTATGTCCTCAGATCCACCACCTGCTGCCCCAGTATGGGGCATCAGTGTCCAACTGATAGCATATACTGACCAGAAGGCAAGCGCTGCAGACTGGCTCATCCAGTCAACCAAATACATCTGGCCAATTTGTATCACTAAGGGACAAGCACTATACCTCTCACGATTCTACCCAACCCGCCCACACCCTCTAGCCCTACCTCAATCCAATATCCGTTTTTGCCTCCACAACAAATACAGTCATCTCTTCCCATATGCTGACAAAGTGATTATTGAGATGGCAACGGCCACATTTGCACTGGTAGGATTTATTAACTTCCACAATTAAAAAGGGCTATTCTTATATATGATTCCCCACTAAAAAGGATACAGCCGCTGCTGCAGCAACGCTCTTAGTATACAAAAAACACCCATTACCACCATCCAAACACTTCACCCCAAAGATACCACACTTGTGGTGACCTTTTCAAACTTCCCTTACACCTTCCCCCTCAAACACTCTATGAGGAATTGATGTCAGGGATCTCTACTTATGGCACAGACCCCATCCTCCAATTTATTATCCTAAGTGGTGCTGAGCATCTAGAGGCACTTTGGGCAATGGCCACCATTACCCCCCATCAGCTTACCATGCCCTAGCACATCCCACCATGAGCCTATATCCCATCTGCACCTGACCATTTCTTTTGGGCTCATGTTGACAATGGTTGCACAGTTTGCCACCTATGCCATGAGTTGACCATACTAAAAAAGCATGTCAATAAAACCCAAACCCTGTGAACACCGCCAATCCCACCCATGAGGCCGCACCAACAGCTTTTGAATGGGGATTTTGGCTGCCTTCACCACACCTAGTCTCTGCGCTCTGAGAATCAGAAGCAAAATCTAGCAGCTCTGACCCAAGTCTTTAATTTACACTTTTACCAACCAATTGGGAGCAGCTTTGGACCCATATTCAATATAAACAATTTCCTGCCCCAAAACTTACCCAACCATAGCCACCTATCACCAAGCTAATCCAAGTCAACCAAAATACCTGGGATTTATTTTATGAAGTGACAAAATCTGGTGAAATTTTCCCACCACCAGCTAACATAATTGATTTAGAACCTTTTCTGAATTCAGACTTTGATGCCCCATTCCCGCCCAAAAAAGATGTCCCTAAACCCAATGCTACCCCTTTTCCAATTTAACTAACAGCTTGCTGAGGCCATGATGGCCTCAACCAAAAGTTTCCATTCCCACAAAGCTGTGGCAAAATCTTTCACTGAAATTAATGAAGGGCTACATATCACCATGTTCCCCCAATTTCCCTGCTGTTGCACAAGATGAAATCAAACGCCTCACAGAAACTGCCGCCACCTCTGTCAAACATGTCACTTAATTGGAAGATCTTTCCCCATTTACAAGAGTCACCAGAGCCAATATTACAAAATTAGCCCAGATTCCTGAAGCCCGCATCCAGGCTGAACACCATGTTGCCAAACTCATAGAGGCTATACTCCAGTCCCAAATTGTCGATTCCAACCAGTATCTGCTTTTCTTTGAACCTCGCCCCTCAGACGCCTCATTTCCCTTTCTATCTGCATTGATCCACTTCTTCAATGCTGAACCCAATGATCCTCCTGATCCTACCTCCCCCACTTCCCATGGTGAGATAGTGGCTCACCGCTGTGCACCTGTAAATTGTTTTCTTGTATTTTTGTGTGTGTCCCACTATTTGTTTAGGGCAGTTGGTTCATGTTTTGTTGTATTTAATTTAGAGTTTCTGTTTTACTAATGTCTATCCCCTGGTTGGCGTACCTCAGATAAATTCAAATTTTGTATACTCATACCAGGTAAAAATGGAAGACTTACCACTTTATTATTGGAATAGGCTAGAATAAAAAAATTTTGAATTTTATCTGTGGAAGGCTGACCCGGAGATGGACACTTCTGATATTAAACTAAAAGAACTAATATAAGCAAAAAGCACCCCAGAGAAGCTAACGCTGCTCCTTTTGCCAGCGAGAATGCCAAGTAAAGGAAGGGGTATCATGCTTAGAGGCTTGCGCCACTATTGAGCACATATAAGGAAGGAGTCTGAAGTTATGAACCAAAACTAAAACCAGGATGAAACCAACTGACCTTGACAGGATGGCAGGTACCCAAACAACCATGCTTGAAAGTGGTCCATGAGGTGTGACTGGAATTATCGTACAGCTTTCTAGAGGGTGGGAGTAGAGTCTAAAATGGCATCCAAGACAACCGTTTGAATAGTCCACATTGCAATTGCAACCACTAAGGCTCATAGGGAAGATTGTATCAGAGAATTCAAGAACAAGGTGAAGATATCCTTTGATAGGCTGAAGAGCTGAGCTTGCTCCTGGCAAAAGAGACGTTGAACCTCAAGTCAGATCGCTTTTGACGGAGGGCACTCTTCCATGCGGTGGACCTAAGTCCCATATTGGTCACACACAACACATGAGGAGTATGATGCATTGGAGCGCTCAGCAGTACGTTATATCCGTTTCAAGCAGCGCCACACATGGGAACAAACATGCGGCTTTTAAAGAGGGTGTTGGGCGTACTTCCAGACGGGTTTCTGGGTTTCTAGAGAGTAGGTAATGTCCAACACGTCCAGATAATCCACCCTGGCCATGATAGGGGACATCCTTGGTATTAAAATGTTTAAAACGTCTTGGCCTTGTACTTCATTTGTGAAGCGGGGAGTAGGGCGACCCCTCTGGGCGGTGTACCCACTGATGCAAAGTCTCAACTCAGTGCTCCACATGGAGAGGAGAATTCGTTTAAATTGGGGCGATGTCCCATGTAGGATGGCAGCAGAGGGATGTGAGGAAATATATTTTAAAAAAAAAGAATAAAGTGGGTAGGATTGCTGAGGCCCATGGCGTGGGAGAAATTGAAGAGGGTCATGATTAACCATTGTTAGGCTGAGAGTGTGGGGTTGGTGACTGCAGCAATCCAGGTGCTAAGTATTTTGGCACCATGGGCCTCAAAGTTAAGCAGGCCCATACCACCACTATGCGAGGGCCAATCAAGACATCCAGCCCACTGCGGTGGGCGTCCTACCACAGCCACACTTGTAGGAGAGCATATATCGAGGTGAAGAAAGATGGGGAAAGGCGATACCATGGGTCACAAAACAAACTTTAGATAGGAGCATAGAGGCGGCAAGCACAACTCTGCATGTGAGGAAAATTTGGTAGGCTCTAAGGAGGCGATGAGTTTTGCGACATTGTCCAGTATATGATGATCCATCACTGACGAGGCTTACCCTCCTGCCTCCAGCCACACACCCAAATAGCGAACCAGACCAGCAGGGGGTCTTGGCACAAAAGGGAGCATAAGCGGGTTGATGTGGGGGTATGTGGGACATCCAAACCCATGATCTAGCTGCTGAAGCAGATAGGAAACGGGGTCCTGGTGGCCACAAGGCTTGGAAACAGCCAAAAAGAATGATTTCGATTTTGGTTGCGTTAAGTACAGATTTACTTACCCTGGAGTAAAGCTTAATAGTATCCTCAAGCGTTCATGCATCTTGGTTTTTAAATACCCCAGCCACACAATCGTCAGCAAACGCCAAAATCTTAAAAGTGCTTGGCTTTGCACATGGACACCAGTAGGCGTGCATTCACATTGCGCAAATGTGGGTCTAGGCTGAAATTATATAAGAGTGGGCTAAAAGGTCCCGTTGGCGGAAGCCCCATTCCAGTTGAAATACATCAGTGAGGAAGCCAGGGCCACGCACAGCCATTGTGGCGGATTTGTAAGCAACATTCCCAATTAATTAACTGATGGGGGAGGTGGAACTTGTGGAGGCAGGCTTTTAGGTAATCCCAGTTGACTCTATCATAAGGCTTCTGCTGGTCTAAAAAAGAGTGCTCCAGTCGCAGTGGATTGGCAGACGTTTGCTAAAGTATGAATGTTGTCCCATATAAACTGCTTAGATATGAAACAAAATCGCTCATAGGAAATGAGATCAGAGGCAACTTCCCCTAGGCGGTTGTCCATAGTTTTAGTAAATAATTTAGTATCAGTGCAAGTAAGTGATATGTGGGAGCCAGTTGGCCAAGTCCAGCTTGTCCCCTTTCTTATACAGCGTAATTATGAAAGCCTCCTGACCTCAGGAAGGAGGTACGTTTCTATTTTTATATAACTAAGGTAAGCCGACCAGAGGATGGACATTACCAAACTAAAAACTTAAACTAAAAATAAAGTAACTAATTGATTCAAAAAAACGCCCAAAGGAGCGATTGAATGAATCACACTGAACAAAAACAATCAACCAGGTGGGCAGCAGAGACCGCTTATCCCTCCATGGCGGAAGGGGAGGGGGATCAGGGGGCTCATCTTTGGCAGCAACTATCTTTTACCAGAGTAGGGTGCGTGTCAAGGAAGATAGCAAGGGCGTTGGGGCATCAGCAGTATGTGGCTCAATATCACAGATGATTGGTACTTCTGAGTAATTTTTCAACCTTAAAAATGGCAGTAATATATCCAGCTAAAGCTTTTTTGGCTTTAATGCAGGCTTCTAGTAGTTTAACAAAAGTTGGCATATTGATTCAGGTAATCTTAGCTATTAAATTTGTGCTACAGTTACCACGTTCTGGATAGTGTTGGTGATAATTTTGTGTAGTTGTTTCATGTTAATCTACTTTCTGGAGTAAGATTTTTGGGGATAACAGGAGGTGGAATTCCTCCTGCGAGTGATGCCACTTATTTAGCGGCGGCTTTGTGGAGGGGATAGCAATCTGGTGTGGCAGCTGCTTCTACTGCAAGCTGGTGTGTAATGTGGAATGGTTCAGCATTTGACTTTGAGGCATATAAACGAGGGGAAATTCTGCATCTTATTTTGCATTACAGAACCAGTCAACTTGCAGCAATGGTTTTTTAATAATATTATCTGATTTATCAATTTCATCCGAAAAATCTCATGGGTTCTGGCAAAATTGAATTGGGGAATTGGTGTATGGTTGAGGATTGATTTGTTGGGTGTTGCTTGGGATCAAACTGGGGTCCAATCCTGTGCTTGATTTGAGGAATCATGTGTGGCATTGAGGCATGGTGGGGTCTGATTGGTGGCTGCAGGTGAAGTTGCAGCACCAGGCTTTGGGGAGGGGGAGGTTGGATTGTACCCCATGCTGGAGTTGGCATGGGGTGGGTGGCAGATTGGTAGCCATTGGACAAACTATCAGCACTGTCAGAAGCTGTTAGATATGGGCACTTGCATTTTAAGTGGTCTAAATCGAAACAGGACAGATAAATCATCCATCCGCCCTTGACACAGGCCCAGAACAGATGGTCAGGGGCAGAGGGGATAGTGGCGTGAGGGGGAATTGATAAGGGCACTTTTGTTCGTTTCAGGGGCTGATTGTGGCATACGCCTGAGGCCCAGCGAGGCGTGTGGCCCCACTTGGGAGCACAAATTGCAAGATGGGGTTGGAGCCATAGGCTGCCAAACCTTCCATCATCTTCTGGTGGAGCACCTCAAGGGGAAGGTGGGTAGGCAAACCAGCGAACTGAACCACCAAGGTGGTGTCTACTGGGAGCTGGGTCTGTGTTGTTGGGAGAGGTGTATCCTGGAAGATCAGGGGCACCGTTGCCGCAGTGGTGGTATCAGATTCACAATTGAAGCCAAGAAAATATACTCCTTATAGGGGCGGAAGAAAATAAAGCAGGCGGGTGTCATCACAGCCTGAGCTATTTCAATAATGTCTTGGTCATTGTTTGGGAAAAGTTTCCCATATTTGACCCTAAGGCCAAATGCATGTTGCTCCAAGGGAGCACCAGGGGGGCAGCGGGGCACCACTTGGGTTTGATCAAGCTGGGCGTCAAGATCCTGGGAGGAACGAATTGTCCCAGGGGTTTGGTATAACTGGGCGAGCCAGTTCAAGCACATTTTCCTGTAGGACGGAAAATGGCAGGGGAGTTTGCCGCTGCCCCACACTGGGGCAGCTGGCAGGGAATCCGATGACATTGAGCGAAACTATGGTGGGCAATTAAGTTTTTACTTTTTACTAACTGTATAAATTTCTCAGAAAGTTACGTCAAGAAGAAAGAGAGTTGAGGCGCATTTCTAGAAAAACTGATTCATTGAGGCAAGCAGCAAAGAGGAGAAATAAAAAATATCTATATGTAGAATTCATATGTAATCCCATCTGGACCTGGCATTTCCTATATTGTGCACCACAAATGGCGTACCAGAGTTTTTCGCAAGAAATTAAATTCATTAACTCTAGATAATGGGAAACTGCGCAGATATGTGCACTTTTGAGAAATTCAGCAACTTTGGCTTGTCAACTAAATTAAAGCAAACCAATTTTATGTAATAATTTAAAACTTTGATTGCCTCCTTGGCTGGAGTATCTGCAACATTGTGGTCCGGCCACCTCACCTGTGCAAGCCAAGCTCTGTTGTGGTGCAAAGAATTTTATGGAAAAAGTAAGCATAACATGTGTCGCCAACCATTATATATTTTGCTTTGTACTGTACACAAACGCGATGTTTATGTTGCTTTATTAGTGTGTTGAGGCGAGCGGACACCTCTGCCCACTTGCAACTCCAAGCTGGGCTGTATCCTGCAGCAGGGACATTAGATTCCAGTTGGTCCACTTCTTAAATCTTGTGAAAAATGGCCGCCAATGCAGTCTGAGAGAACATTATGAGATGTGGCGTGCCTGGTGGATGGTGTTTGCTTTGAAATTTGGCCAGGTTGAAAGTGGGTCTGCAAAGAATGGTGTGGTAAACTCTGGTGCTGAGGTTTCGGTGTCCACCCTTGAGGAAATCTGAGCGACATGATTTTGGCTGGGCAAAGTTTGCACCACTTTGGCGCCTGTACCTCTGGGTTCAACAAAGAGAAGTAGATTGACACCAACCTGTGGTTGGTGAAATCAACTTTTGTCATCATAAAGTGTGCAACCTGAGAAATGAAATCTTAATGTTGCAAGAATAAGATTAAAGAGGACATCAATATCAGCTGACCGTTGTGCATATGTGGACAAGAAATGTTGGGGAGCAGCTGTGCATGTTTAAAAGGGTATCAAACATCCCCAGAGTGGCCTTAAGAACGCAAAATTCTACATGCCCATGTGGGAATCAGGTGCCAAAGGCCAGCAGTTGGTGGACGGGTTGGCCCAGCAGTTCATATCGCCCATCACAAACGAGTCAGGGGGAAGCAGGAGGGAAGTAAAAGCTAGGAAGAAATTCCGGTGAGCCTGCACACAGGTCAGAGCATAAACATTAACAACAGTGCACACTTTGTCATACCACGAAAAGGACACAACAAGTACATGGTCATTAGAGTATGAATTGAAGTATAAATTTAAGTTTATGGATTGCTCATATAAGCACCCCACAGTGTGGTGACAAAAAGGAAAGGCAAGGAAGGAGCATGGTTGCCCATGTGTCTTAAGCACCAAATGGACAGTGGGATTCCTGAATGGCCAGGATGTCCACAGGTAAACTACTTTTAAGAAAACTCAGTTTCCTAGCCTGGGACAACAAGGCCTTAAGTCCAGCGACGTTCAACGTCCCTATTGTGAAGGCTCCCCCTATTTCACCTTAGGTGTGAGGGGAAGGGACCCCTTATCCTCCCTTTGCCGCTCTCTCAGCAGCAGCATCACCCTGCATATTGTAATTTCTACTTTCTGTATACATGGGCTTAAGGGACTCTAACACTTTGGTTGTAGTTGCAGTTTTGGTTTTCTTTTTTGTAGCTTTGTTTCAAGTTTTCAAATTACTGTGTTCCTGTGGTGCATCATAGAAGGTTGGCAAAAAATTAGTAGAAAAAAGTGATGGTAGGATCGTTTATGATCAGGGCTTGGTAAAATTATTTGGCATGTCCAATTCACCCATTGGGTTATCAGTTGGTTGGCCCAATCTGATTGGTGGTCAGATTTACAAGCCGCTTCTGCAGTGAATGACTCAATGTCATCCTGGACCTGGGCAGGTGGGATCACGGATGTGGCCATAGCCGATGCTTTAGCCACTGCTCTTGGGGCCTGCTTGGCCTTCTTACGCTCCTTTGGGGACACAAGTTTGCCCTTAGTGTAACACCCCTACATGCCCCATGAGAAGGCTGCATTGGTGTCTATGGCCATTTTATATTTGGTGTCTGCACAGCTCATTGCTTCTAGTATGATTTCGTTTTGTACAATGCCCTTCTTATTGGGGCAGGTGTGGTCCTTGTGGCCAAAAGCATGGCAAAAGGTGAAGATAGGGGGCGCACTATCTATGGTGACATGGAACAGGCAGGATTCCTTCCCGTCAACTAACACAAAAGTGGAGTGTGGTATTTGGGTCAAATCTTCTGCAACAACTGTAGATAGAGTAATCACAACGATTTCTCTGCCTGTGCACAGGTCCAGCATGAGCATAAAGCGTTGCATTTCAAATGACTGAATTTACCCATATGTCTTAAGCTCAGCTATTTGTGCTTTTCTAGCACTGTGAACTTAATCGTTAATGAGAGGAAGTTAAACGTTACAAAAAGTTTAGTATTTTGTCCAATGAGTGCGCTTTGTCTTGACCACCCGTTGTCCATCAGGGAGGTCTACCACCACACGCACCTGTGCAGCTTCATCTGCTGCTTATTTGTTTTCAAACCTATGATCTAACCAACCTCATGACATGGAGTCCGGTGCAACATTAACTGCATTTGGGAAATGAGTGTGCACATCTCCACAAATCTTTAATTAAAACATTATTTGTTGAATATCCAGGAATACTCAAACTACGTGCTCCACTGATGACAGGGGCTGTTAATGTGGAGTATTGATGGACTGGTTACATTTTACTTGACAGTCCAAAATCTCAAGAAAAATACTAACCGCCAGTTTTTTAATTTTTTTTATCAAGGCTGACAGTGTCACTGGAACGTTTATGAAATTTTTACGGTGTGGGGCCCACGCCTGTGCCCTTTACTTTGCTCGCCCAAAAGTTACCCGACATTGGGTGAACATTATCTTCTCAAAAAGATTATAAAACTTACTTAGTTTTAAATTGAATATGTTGCAAAATGATTGCAACAAGAGGGAAAAGTTTTCTTTTTTGATAAAATAATAATTTTATCACTGAAGCCCTATTTTGTGATACCAATATATGTAACCTCAGATAATCTATATTTTGAGGGTGTAATGGACATATCTTTCCACATTTTGATCAAATAGTTAGGCAGGAGTGCCCAGGTAAGGGCCCTAAGAAAAGAAACCGTGATAATTAAATCATTAGTTTTGTGGCTGATGAACGGTTGTTGATATAACCTTGATAGATGGTAAAGATGATACTGATGCTTGGGAGGAAAGTCTGTCCTTCAGGGCATGAGATACAAAGAGGCGACTGCATAATTAAAGTTTGAGGTTTAGCCCATTTTCTTTTCAAAAGCCAGTGTACCTACTCAAATTATCATTAATCTTAGTTTTTTTCTGGAAGGCTAACCATGGGATGGACACTTCTAAAAGCACCAACAACAAAACACCAAGAAAACGAGGGCACCCCAGAGGAGCCAAAGCTTCCTCCTGTTGCCGAAAAGATTGCCTGTGGAAGGAGGAGGGGGAGTTACAAGAGAGACCTGGGAAAAACTGAACATGAATGAAGGAAAGGGTCCAAAGAGATGAACCATATGGGAACCAGGATGGCACCAACTGACGTTGGCAGGATGGCAGGTAGACAAACAACCAAGCTTGAAAGTGGTCCATGAGGTGAGAGTGGAAGTGAAAAACAGCTTCACGGAAGGTAGGATAGTGCTAGACGGTGCATCAAGGACAAGAGTGTGGATCATTCATAACACTATTGCAACAATTTTGGCGCGGAGAAGGGTGGATAGGTGAGGTCATTGAAAAGGCGAAGATGTCCTTAGACAGGCTGAAAGCCTTCTCACTGTCCTGGCAAAAGAGGTGCATAAAATCTCCCGCCATATTGCCTGTGATGGTGGACATTCTTCCAAGTGGTGGACTAATGACCCATATTGACTACATACAATTCATGAAGATTGAGAGGTGTTGGAAAACTCAGCAGTGTGGTACACGTTTCTCAGGCCTCTCCACACATGGATGCGAAAGTGGGGTTGTAAAAGAGGATGGTGTGTGTACCGCCAAAAAGTCCTTCTGTGTCTCCAAAGATTAAAGGATAGTAAGCTTGTCAGGTAGTCCACACGGGCAATGAGGTGGGGATGTTTGGGTACCAGGTTGTTTAAAACGACTTGCCCATAAACTTCTTGTTTGAAATGGGGAGTAGGGAGACCCCTCTGAGAGGTATGTCCGTAGATGATGATTTTCCACTCAGCGCTCTGCATGGAGAGGAGAATATATTTACAGTGGGTCTGTATCTCATGCAGGCCTGCATCACAGGGATGAGAGGCAAGATAGTTTAGCAGAGAGTGGGAATAAGTTTTATTGTGGGGGCTAAGGGCATGGGAAAAAAATTGTAGCAGGCTGCGCGTGACCAGTGTTGGTCTATAGGTGTGGGGTTGGTAACCTTAGCAATCCAGGTACAAAGAATCTTGGCGGTTTGGGACTCAAAGTTAATCAGGCCCATACCACCACTATGACGTGGGCCAAACATTACATCCAGGCGCACAGGGAGGTATACTAATCAAAGCCACCCTTGTAGGAGAGCATATAAAAAGGTGAAAAAAGAGGGGGAAAAGGCGATGTTATGGCCACAAACCAGACTTTTGACATGTGTATAGAGTTGATAAACATAGCCTGGCCTGGGAGAAGTAGTCTAATAGGCTTCTAGGGAAGAGATGCGCTTTGTGACATTTTCTAGAATATGGTGCTCAATCACCGATGACGAGAACCCTCCTGCCTCCAGCCACAATCCTAGATGGCACACCAGACCAGAAGTGGTCTTGGCACAAAAGGGAGTAGAAGTGGGACGGTATGGTGTGGGCAGGGCAAGTGTACCCGTGAGCTAGTGCTGAAGCATGAAGATTGTGTGGTGCTGGTGACCGCCGGACTTGGTACTGGCTGAGGAGAATGATTTTGGTCTTTGAGGATTAAGGGCGGCGTTAATGACCCTGGAGTAATCCTGGATAGTTGTCTCCAGCGCTTGCAGAATGGTTGTTAGACACCCCAACCACACAATCGTCAGAAAATGCAAACATCTTAACTGGTGCCTGGCCTTGCACATGGACAACAGCAAATGGGCATTCACATTGCATAAAAGTGGGCCAAGGCCTAAGTTGTACAAGATTGGCTTAGAGGGTCCCGTTGGCGGAAGCCCCTTTGCAGTTAAACTATATCAGTGAGGAAGCCAGGGCCATGCACAGCCATTGTGGCAGACTCTGTAAGCAGCATCACCCAATTTATTACCAATGGGGAGGTAAGACTTGTGGAGGTAGGCTTTGAGGTAATCCTAATTGACCCTATCACAATCCTTTTGTTGGTCTAAGAATACAAGTGCTCCAGTAGCCGTGGATTGGCAGACGTTGGCTACAGTATTAATGTTGTCTCATATGGACTGCTGAGGATGAAAGAAAATTACTCAGGTGATTACATCAGTGGCAACTTCTAGGCGGTTAGCCATAATTTTAGTAAATAACTTAGTATCTGTAATAGTAAGGGATATGGGGCGCAAATTCGCCAAGTTTAATTTATCCCCTTTCTTATACAGCATTATTATGTAGGCCTCCTTGCCCCTATGAAGGAGGCGCATTTCTAACAGAAACTTGTTCATTGAATCAAGCAACAAAGAAGAAAATAATAATATCTCTTGTAGAACTCATATGGAAGCACATCTGGACCTGGGAACTTCATGTGCAGTGCACCGCAAACAGCATACCATAGTTTGTCACAAGTAATTATATTCATTAACTCAAGGTACAACTTTTCTCTCTCCTTGCAAGTACTTTTGCAACAAATTTAATTCAAGTCTAGGTAAGTTTGATAATCTCATCGAGGAGACTAGTTTTCTAAAATGTCAGGGAGAAGTAGGGAGAGTAAAGTTAAGGGCACAGGTGTAGGCCCAAAAAAACCAAGTTTTGTAAATGCCCCGGCAAATCTGGCAGAATAGGTAATATTAATAGTAAAAGACCGGCGGTTACCATTTCCCCAGAAATTTTGTCCTGGCAAGCGCGCTGTAACCAGTTCATCAATTCGCCGCACTCCCAACCACTCTCATCAGAGGAACCTGGGGTGCATGTTTTCCTGGATATTCAACAAATGGCACTTTGGGAGAAGTTTTTTTGGGATGTACACACAAATTTCCCAAACGTGGTGTACATCACACCACACTCCATGCCTCGCAGTTGGCTGGATCTTGGTTTCAAAAATAAAAATGCGGTGGACAAAGCCAAAAAAGTGCGAGTAGTAGTGGACCTCCTGGATAGTTAATGGGTTGTCAAAACTAAAACGCCTCGCTGGACTAAACTGTACTAAATTTTTATAACATTTTTCTTCCTACCTACTACAGTCAAGCGCACCGTGCTGGAGCACCACCTGTAGGCTGGGCTCTTTGAATATGGGGAAATTCAATCCTTCAAGAGGCAGCGCTTTATGCTCATGCCAAACCTGTTCATGGGCAAAGCAATTGCTATTCTCACCCCATTGCGGGGATAGTGGAGGATTTGACTAAATTTCCTCATACCACTTTTGTAAAAATTGATGGGCTAGACTCCCACCCATTCAGGGTCACCATGGATAGCGCGGCTCCTATCAGTATTTTCTGTCATACTTTTGGCCACAAGGCCCATACCTGCCATACCAGAAAGGCATTACCTAAACCAAAACAATCTTGAGAGCAATGTATGGTGCAGACGCCCACTATATACTGGCAATAGACACTGACGCAGCCTTCCAGTGTGGAGTGCCAGGGTGATACAATCAAGTAAAACCTGTGTCCCCGCATGAGTGTAAGAAGGCCAAGCAGGCCTGCAAGGCAGTGGCCAATGAGGCGATTAAGATTGCATCTTTGATCCCACCATCCCAGCTCCAGGAGGACATCGAGACATTCATGGAAGAAGTGGCTCATGAATCCTTCCACCAATTATATTGGGTCGCTCAAGCTGATTGGGCCACCCAAGCTGAAGACCTGATGGGGTGAGTCAGTTTCACCTGATCAATGCTACCAAGCATTGATTGGAACCAAGTCGCTTGACAATATACCTGCCAAGATTCCACCTTCATGCGATGTTGCACCACAAGTGTACACAACGTCAAAAATTCGTCCCACAATGGGGAAAAAGCATAAGGCAAAAGCTAATGTAAACCCCACGGCTAAAGCTTTCCCATACCAAACCATACTCCATAACACAGAATACCTGCGCTGCCAAACAACGACATGCTGAGAATGAGAAGGCTGAAGGTCATAGGTGCCTTTCCCCTCGCACCTAAGGTGTGATGGGGGAGCCTTTACTTTAGGGACGTTGAACATTGCTGGACTCAAGGCCTCGCCGTCCAAGGCTAGTAAACTGAGTTTAATAAAAATAATCTACCTGTGGACATCCTGGATATTCAGGAAACCCACTGTCCACATGGTGCAGAGGAATATTGGGCAATCATGCTCCTCCCTTAACTTTCTTTTTGGTCTGCGCACTGTGGGGTGCTTGTTTGAGTGAACTGTAGTTTTAGATTTATTTTGTCAAAAATGTAACTCAACGGCCGCATCCTTATAGTCATCTTTTTGTGGGATGATGAAGTGCACACAGTCGTTAACATTTACACCCAAACCTGTGCACGAGATTGTTGTTAATTCTTCTCAGCCATCAATTCCCTTCCACTATCCCTGACCCATTTTTTGTTGGCGACATGAACTGCTGGAAAAATTCTAAGCATAGACCTCTGGCCCTCATTACCTACACCCCACAGGGGAACATTAAACTTTATTTTCTAAAAGCCACCTGAGGGGTGTTCAATACTCTGCCACGGCATGCACTGCTACTCACTAACATTTCTCGCCCCCATATGCACAACGGCTGCTAAGGTCCATGACCTGCATTAACCATATTCTCATGCAGTTGAAATTTCAATCCAAAAATTTCCCACTTTACCATGACAAAAATTCACTTTATCTGACCACAGAATGGTATCAGCTTCCTTCCGTTTGTCCAATCCAGTGGCCCAAGCGCCAAAGTGGTGTAAACTCCAACCCAGTGAGATCACGTCGCCAAGGTTTTCCTCATGGATGGAAACTGTGACCTCAGCTCTGGAGTTTACCACACTGTTATGTGCAGACCCAATCTCCACCTGGTCAACCTTTAAAGTGAACACAATCCGCCAGGCTCGACATCTCTCCTCACGTCATTTGTAGGCTGCCCCAGCAGTCATTTTGCACACGCTGGCAGAAGTGGATTAGCTGGAGTCTAACGTCCCCACTGCAGGCTACAGCCCAGCTTGGGGTCGCAAGTGGGCAGATGTGTACACTAGCCTCAACGCACTGGTAAGACAACACAAGCATCAGGTTTGTGTTCAGTATAAAGCAAAGCATATTACAGTGGGAGATACATGTTCCACTTACTTTTTCAAAATTATTCGCACTGTGCCAGAGCTTGGCCTGCACACAGGTGTGAAGGCCAGACCACTCCATCACAGATATGCCATCCAAAGTGGCGATCAAAATACACAACTATTACTCTGAGTTAAATTGATCTGGCCCAGTTCCGCCAGTTGAAGTAACAATTTTTTTGAAAGTACACATATCTGCACCATTTCCCACTTTCCAGAGTTGATAAATTTGATTACTCGGGACAAACTCTGGTCCGCCATTTGCGGTGCACTGTATAGAATATGACCAGGCCTAGACGACATCCCTTATAAGTTCTATAAGAAGTATTTTAAAGATTTTTCTCTTTGCTGATGGCCTCTATGAACCAATGCCTTATGGAAATGCGCCTCCTTCCTGGAGGGCAAGAGGCCTTCACAATAACGTTGTAAAAGAAATGATAAGCTGGATTTGGCCAACTAGCGCCCCATTTCACTCATTAACACAGACACAAAAATATATACTAAAATCATGGTAAACCGCCTAGGGATAGTTGCCTCTGCTCTCATTTCCCCTGAACGATTTGGTTTCATTCCAAAAAGGTCGATTTTGACAATGTTCACACTGTACCCAACGTCTGTCAATCCACGGCTTCTGGAACACTTGTTTTTTAGACCATCAGAAGGCCTATGATAGCGTCAACTGGGATTACCTCAGAGCCTGACTTTACTAGTATAACCTCCCCTTCATTTCATTAACTCGGTGATGTTGCTCATGGAATCGCCATAATAGCTTTGCGTGGCCCTGGCTTACTCACTGAAGTAGTTCTCCCTCAAAGGGACCTACGTCAAGGGGACCCTCATAGCCCCCTCTTGTATAACTTCAGCCTTGACCCACTTCTTCAAAATTTGAATGCCCGCCTTACTGGTGTCCATGTGCAAGGCCAAGCACCAGTCAAGATGTTGGCGTTTGCTGATGATTGCGTGGTTGGAGTGTCCAACAATCATGATGCATGAGCGCTTAAAGCTACTATCCAGGTTTTCACCAGGGTAAGTAATGCTGTACTTGACGCCTCCAAACTGAAATTGTTCTCCTTGGGAGGTATCAATCCCGCTGGTCCCAGCGCCCCGTTTTCTTCATGCTTTATCAACATGCTTATGGGATCGCTTACCCTGCCCACCCCACACCGCCCCGCTTGTGCTCCCCTTTGTGCCAAGCCCCACCGTTTGCCCTGTCCGCCATTTGGTGGTGTGGCTGGAGGCGGGAGGGTACACCTCAACAGCTATAGAAACCCATATCCTAGACAACATTATGAAACGCATAGCTTCCCTCAAAGCCCGCCAAACCTCCCTTACAGGCAGGGTAGTGTTGGCCAACTCTATGCTCTTCTCTAAAGTTTGTTTTGGGGCCAACACCATCGCTCTTTCCACTTATTTCTTCAAGCCATTATATGCCCTTCTGCAAGGGTGGCTTTGGTTAGGACGCCCACCGCCGTTGCGCCTGGACGTCATGTTTGGCCCTGACCATAGTGGAGGTATGGGCCTGCTCAACTTTGAGGCCCATGCTGCCAAAATCCTTAGCAACTGGATCGCTGCCATCACCAACTTACGATCTCAGCCAAGCACTGGTTCCGCGTGGGCCACTCCAACTTCTCCCACATCCTGGGCATTAGCAACCCTACTCACCCCCACTCTCTGTTAAATTATCTCACCTCACATCCTTCTGTCATGGGCCCATATGGGACGTCACCCCACTTCAAAGGATCCTCCTCTCCATGCTGAGCGCTGAGTGGAGAATTTGCATCTGTGGACACACCAACACAGAGGGGGCGCCCTACTCCTCATATCACCCAGGAAGTACAAGGAGTAACCATTCTGAAAGGAGTAATACCCATGAGATCCCCTACCATAGCCAGGGTGGACTACCTGGACATGGTGGACATTCCCTACTCCCTCAATACACAGAAAGCCATTTGGAAGTACGCCCACCACCCTCTTCTGCAGCTGCATATTTGTTCCCATGTGTGGCACTGCTTGAGATGGGTATACCATACTGCCAAGTTTTCTAAATTTTTGCACTCATCTTGCATCATGTGTGGCCAATATGGAACATTGGTTCACCGCCTTGTTGAGTGCCCTCTCTCCAAAAGCGATATGGCGTGAGGTACAGCGTCTATTTCTCCAGGATCAGGCACAGCCTTACAGCCTGTCTAAAGACATATTTGCTCTGTCCATGGTTTATCCTCTACCACCTTCCCTCCGTACTTTAGTGGTTGCAATTGCAATGTGGACTATTCAAACGGTTGTCTTGGATGCCATTTTAGACTCTACTCCCACCCTCTAGAAAGTTGTACGCCGGTTTCAGTCGCACCTTGTGGACCACTTTCAAGAGTGGATGTTTGGGTACCTCCCACCCCAACGCTGCCAGATGGTCTCATCCTGGTTCACAGTTTAGTTAACCTTTCAGACCCCTTCCTAAATACGTGTTTAATAGTGGCGCAAGCCCTACACACGTAACCCCCTTCCTTCTCCAGGTGTTCCCGCTGACAACAGGAGATAGCGCATGCTTCTATTGGGTGCCCTCCTCTCGCTGAGTTTGTTTCATTGTTTAGTGTCTTATTGGAAGTGTCTGTCCCTAGTTGTCCTTCCCCAAATAGAATTTAAATTTAAAAAATTTACATTTATTAACTCCGCGTAGCAGGAAACACTGCAGATATATGCGCCATTATGAAACTCATTGATTGCAGCTGGTTTGACTAGATGGATCGATACAATTTATAGTAAACATTGTGAAATTTGACTGCCACTTCAGCTGGAGCTTCTGTGACGGAGTGGTCGGCCACCTCACTCTTGTTCTGGTCAAGCTCTGTCGCAGTGTAAAGAATTTGTGGAAAAGGTAGGCGAGCACATGTCACCTGACATAATATTTTTGCCTTGAACTGAACACAAACACGATGTTTGTGTTATCTCACTAGTGCATTGAGGTGAGTAGACTCTTCTTCTCACTTACGACCCCAAGCTGAGCTTTACCCTGCAGCAGGGACATTAAACTCCAGGTGGTCCACTTCTGCAAGTGTGCGCTTAGTGACCACCGAGGCAGCCTGTGAGCAATGCAATTAGAGTTGGCGAACCTGAAGGATAGTGTTTGCTTTGAAATTTGACCAGGTAGAAAGTTGTTCTACACTGAACGGTGTAAAAAAACTCCAGTGCTAAAGTTTCGTGTCACCTCATGTGGAAAACCTGGGTGACATGATCTTGGCTGGACAAAGTTTGCACCAATTTAGCGCCTGTGCCTCTGGGTTTGATAGAATAAATGATATACCTCCTTGTTGTTGGAGGAATTGAATCTTGTCATTGTTAAGTGCACAATCTGAGGGAAAAAGTTAAATGGTCCAAGGATAAGGTTAATGCAGGACAAAGACCTCAGCTGATTATTGTGAACATGGGGAAGGGACAAGTTGGGTAGCAACGGTACATACTTGAGGATGATATCAAACAGCCCCAAATGTTAGGAGAGTGTCTATAACTCTCCAGTTCCCAGCATGGCAGTGCTCGGTGCACAAGCTCAACGCCAGGGAACTAGCCATTAAATAAAAATAATTATTGCCCAGCAGAGGGTGCTGGAGCAATAGTAATTTAAGAAAAGAAATGCTATCAATAACCAGCTAAAACTGACGCGGTGCACGTTGAGAGAAGGGGTAAATGACCTAAGTTGGAGGGGACCTGGACGAACCAACGGTGCATGAGGTGATAATCATATTGTGTTCAACATGGCAAGTTTGATGGAGCGCGAGACCTCCTGGAAAGGGGTCACACACAGGATCATTCAGAATAACATAAAAAATGGTAAAAACAGGTTATTTTTATTTGGGAAGTCGACCAACAAGGAATGTTGGTCAGGGAAAACACATTTAAACATTGACAGGGGAATATGAGGTTCGCTGCAGAAAATCCAAGCACTGACCCACCAATAGGGATATGCTTTCATCTGAATTAGTTAATTAAGCTGAAACTGACCTCACTCGAGTGATCAATTGAAGTTGGATTTAACCCAAACGCGTTGTTTTGTAAGTGGAACAGGATTTAAAACCCTGTTCCTTGATAAACCAAATGGAACTGTCAGCGTTAATTTGGTAAACCGTCCATTTTAACGCCTGGGCCATTGTGAGGGGCTGGGCTTTTGGCACACCACTAGTCCCAACCTGGGCATATTTTGCCTGAACCCAGCGTTGGTCTAGGGTGTGCCTCAGGTCAGGGAGGGCCTGTAGCTTCACCCTCTTGGCCTCCTGGCGCCCAGCCTTATCTGTGGGGTTGGTCCCACTATTATGTCATGTGCACATGACATTACCCTCTCTCTCCTGATAGGGCTCAACCCCCTCCAGGGGCTCGCGCAAGGGAAAATGTTCTTGTGGGCAGGGGCCAACTTCATGGCGGCAACGGTCAGTTTAGGTTGGGTTCCAGCAGCCTGGGGGAAACGCTTTTGGAAGGCGTCAATCAGATCTTGGGCATGCACACAGTTGTGCGCTGGAACCCAACTGTTCTCTGAAGCATCAAAGCCCAACCAGGATACCAGGTAATCATGTCTTCTTTTACGCGGTGGGAGAAAATTATCTCTTCCACTTCCCACTCTGGCACCCCATCCACGAGATAGGCCTCAGGTGTCTCTGATGGGGGCCCCCAAACAATGTATTTTTGCTCTCAGGAAACACTGAGAAGATCTGAAATGAAGGGGGAAGATACAGCTGGTATGAGGCATGGCCCACCTTTCTAACAACGCGGTAAGGGCCAATCCTCTTAGGTCCTAGTTTCTTTCATAGCTGCTTGATAGGGATGTTACGAGCATCCAGCATCATAAGATCCCCTTCCTCATATGCAGGAACCACTCTGCGCTTCCCATCACATTTCCTTATACACTCACATTGCCACCTCCAAGCTTGTGTAAACTCCCTGGTGGACCTTCTTAATTGTTTTGGCAAAGTCCACCAGCGCTTCAACCTTAAACCCACAGCTGGGCTCCATGTTAAAGGCGGGGTTAAAGAAATGGCTGGCGAAAAATGGGGAACAGCCAATCAAGGAGTGCAAGGTATTGTTGTAGCTGAACTGGGCCATGGGAAGGTGAGAAACACAATCTTAATAATCTGCAGCGGTGTAACACCGCAGAAACTGTTCCAAGCACTGGTTCACTTGTTCAGTCTGCCCATCTGATTGGGGATGGTAGGCAGTTGAATGGCAAGGGCGAATATGAAGAGTCTTACACAACTCTCAAAAAATGGAGGTAAACTGAGGGCCCCGGTTGCTGATAATTTCTTGGGGGACCCCAAGAAGCGCAAACAAATGGGTGACGAAAAGCCTAGCCATCTCAGCTGCGGTTATAGTGGTTCTGCAAGGAATAAAGTGGGCAAACTTTGCGAACTGGTCCTTCACCACCATGATGGCATCATAACCATCTGAGGCTGGTAACTTCAAAATGAAATCAACTGAGATGGAAGTCCAGGGCCCATCAGCCTTTTGGACTGGTACCAACAACCCTGCTAAAGGTTGACGATTGGGTTTCATCTGGTTGCATACCAGGCACTCCTTAAAATACCGCCCCACCTGAGCAGGCACGCCCTTCCAATTGTAAGTGCGATGTATCAACTCCAAGTTCTTTGCTTTCCCCAGATGACCAATGGTAATTCCATCATGATGGTCTCGGATGATTTCCAAGCGCAGTGGTCCAACAGGTACCCAAAGGCGTCCTGGAACCACACCATCTTATCCTTTACATGATAGCCCATGGATAGATCCTCCTGATTTGAAACGCTCCTTGCAAGTACCATGTTTTACTCGCCCTACAGTGGCTGAGAGAGGAAGACCTTTCAGAAAATACCAAATTCCTCCTCTTTATCCAGTGGTGCAAGCGCTGGCCCATTAGGCAGGGGAGAGGGAAGTAGCTACAAATTTGTACTTGGAGGAATCATAACCTGTGTGTTGTGCACTTCTACCTCCTTGGGATCCAGGACAAAGCAGGATTGCAGCTCAAAGCATCTGGCAAAACATTTTCCTTGCCCTTGGTGAACTCATATGTGAATTCAAATTGGGCAAGGGTCTCATGCCAATGGGTCTGCCGTGGTGTTAGTACATGAGGTGCGCGGTAGTACAGCAAGGCACAGTGGTCTGTATGTATGTGGAATGGTTGGGTAGAGCCATGCAAGTGGTGACGCCAATATGTCAGCGCCTCCACCACAGCTAGTAGCTCCTTGTCGTAAACAGCGTAACTCAACTCTGGAAAAGACAATTTCCTAGAAAAAAATCCCACCAGATGCTCTATCCCATCTTCACCTAATTGTAAAAAGGCAGCCGCTATGGCGAAGTTGGAGGCATCAGTAGACACAATGAACTCCTTTAAAGGGTCAACATAGCGAAGAACAGACGTGGAAAACAGAGTGCACTTCACTTCTTGGAAAGCATCCTCCAAAATGGGGGACCACTGAAGCACTTTTGCACCGCTAGCCTTGTATAAGGGAGCCGCCAACTCAGACAGATTGGGGGTAAACTTCTTTAGGAACGTACACGTCCCCAAAAAGCTCCTTATTTTATTGACTGAAGTGGGGGTAGGCATTTACAAATCGCCTTCTCCTTGTCTGGAGTTATCATGTGTCCCTAGTCAAACAGGACATTGCTCAGAAACGTGACCTGGGACTTGAAGAACTCACACTTTGTTATTTTCAATGTAAAGCTGGCTGCCTCTAACCGCTCCACCACTTGCTGAAGGTGGACTGCATGGGACTCCTGATCCGGGGAAAACACTCTGATATCATCCATGTAGGCGACCGCGCATACCCCTAACAGGTCCCCCAATGCTGCATCAATGCGGCGTTGAAATATAGCAGGGGCATTCTTAAGCCCAAAAGGCATGAACTCAAACTAGAAGATCCCTTTTCTGGTACAGAATGCGGTCAACCACTCTTGTCCCTTTTTAATCCGAATCTGATTGAACGCATTGAGCAATCCAGCTTGGAGAAGACTTTCGCCTTCTCCACATAGCGTGCAATCTGTGAATCCAAAGGGATGGGATGAAGGTCTGGTACAGTATCGTTATTGAGGTTCCCATAGTCTACGCAAGGGCATAAAGTACCATTAGACTTCTCCACAAAGAGTAGGGGGAGCATACAGGTGAGGTACGCTGAAAAATCTCACCTTTGGCCAACTGTTCCTTCAGCCACACATCCAACGCCTCTTCCTCCTGGACAGTCAATGGGTAAATGGGGAAGATATACGCACCAGATCCACTGTGATCTTGAAGTCACAATCAAACTTGGAGTGCTCAGGGAGTGCATTGGCGGATGCTGCATCAAAAGAGGATTCCAAAACCTCCAAACAGAAAGGTAAGAAAAGTCCCACGGAGGGCTTCAGCAAAGGAGCAAGATAAGGAGTGGGAAAATTGGGCCAATGCGGTAATGTGCCCTGGGCATTATCTGCTGACAAAGGAACAATCAACTGGTGACTGTTTACTAAAGACAAAAATAGAGTGTTTTTCTTTCAAATTAGACTTGACGTCAAACTTTCTCCACCACTAAACCCCCAAAATAATGGGGAACAAGAGGTGCTTAATAGCTTGAAAATGGTCGGACAGAAAATATGTGGCCACTTGGTAGTTCACTAATCCCATGACGTTAAGTGTAGGGATACCTTGAGAAGTCCCTCCTCTAACCATACCACCTGAGGAGTAACTCAACTCAAGGTAGTCAGCACGGTCATGGTCAATAAAATTTTTAGAGGCACCGGTATCCACTAAAATGGTTGTGCTGAACTTCCCCAAAGAGGATGTAAGGGTAGCAGTCAAGAGGAAGTACCCATAGTGTGAATTATTCAACGCAGAAAACGCCCCCACCTCACCTAAAAGTTCATCTGGCTTGATCAAACCATAAGGGTAGGTCTGGGAATCATATAAGGAGAGAGATAGTTGGCCACTCTTTCTACTGAGGCCACATACTCCTCCATGCCTTCTGCAGGTGCATAAACATTTTCATATTGTAGGCCAGCTCTTTTGCAACCTCCTGAGTGCTGAGAATCATTGAAGAGGTCAAACGTGGATTTTCTGGTGTGACTCCATACACAGGAATAGGTTCCAATTCTGAGCCAAGAGGGAGCCAAAATGGTTCAAAGGTATATATCAGAGTTTTGTTATAAAACGCAATTTTAAATGTCAATGACCCTATTCCTTTACCCTCAAGGGAATGCCCAATGTTATCCAAGGCCAACACCCCCAGGCTCTTCTGTGCCGATTCTACTGGCATCATCTGAACATGCTGTCAAAGGAAAACTCTTTTTTTGGAATTAAAATAGATTATTTTGGCAGAATGTCAGGGAATCATGACTATCGGACCTCAAAGCATTCAAAACCCCCAGGTACGAACATGAAAGGTGATACTTTCCAGTTGGAGGCAACCATAATAACGCCGAGTTGCTCCAACCTTTGGGAAAAAGAGGAAACAGTGGTGCGGCTAATGACAGCTGGAGCCCACAGCTGACGGCTACTGTTTCCACTTCAAAAAAGTTCCACATGGAAAAAGTTTGTGCACATTAGAAAAAAGGGTTGTTCAACTAATTTTAGGAGAGTGTGTATAACTCTCCAGTTCCCAGCGTGGCAGTGCTCGGTGCACAATCCCAACGCCATGGAACTAGCCATTAGAATAAAAATAATTATTACCCAGCAGAGGGTGCTGGAGCAATGATAATTTAAGTAAAGAAATGCTATCAAAAACCAGCTAAAACTGACGTTGTGCACGTTGAAATAAGGGGAAATTGGACCAGGTGGAGGGGACCTGGATGAACCAACGGTGCATGAGGTGATAATCATATTGTGTTTAACATGGCAAGTTTGATGGAGCGCGAGACCTCCTTGAAAGGGGTCACACACAGGATCATTCAGAATAACATAAAATGGTAAAAACAGGGTATTTTTATTTGGGAAGTCGACCAACAAGGAATTTTGGTCAGGGAAAACACATCTAAACATTGACAGGGGAATATGAGGTTCGCTGCAGAAAATCCAAGCACTGACCCACCAATAGGGATATGCTTTCATCTGAATTAGTTAATTAAGCTGAAACTGACCTCACTCGAGTGATCAATTGAAGTTGGATTTAACCCAAACGCGTTGTTTTGTAAGTGGAACAGGATTTAAAACCCTGTTCCTTGATAAACCAAATGGAACTGTCAGCGTTAATTTTAGTAAACCGTCCATTTTAACGCCTGGGCCATTGTGAGGGGCTGGGCTTTTGGCACACCACATGTCCCAACCTGAGCATATTTTGCTAAACCCAGCGTTGGTCTAGGGTGTGCCTCAGGTCAGAAGGGCCTGAAGCTTCACCCTCTGGGCCTCCTGGCGCCCAGCCTTATATGTGGGGTTGGTCCCACTATTATGTCATGTGCACATGACACCAAGGTGGCTTTTAGAACGTGTAGTTACATGCCCCTGTGAGGGTTAGGTGTTGAAGGCCAGCAGTCAGTGGGCAAGTTGGCCCAGCAGTTCAGGTCGCCCACCACAAAGTGATTAGATGGAAGTGGGAGAAAAGTTATGGCTGAGAGGAAATCCCTGTGAGCCCGCTCACAGGATAACGCATAAATACTAACAATTGTGTGCACTTCATTATCCCATGAGAAAGACAGTACTAGCACATGACCATCAAGATATGAATTTTTGGAATTAAGTTAAAAGTTTTGGGTTACACATATAAACACCCCACATTGTGTTGATCAAAATGTAAGGGAGGGGATGAGCATGCTTGTTCCTGTGTCCTCAGCACCATATGGGCAATGAAATTCCTGAATGATCAGGATGTCCACAAGTAAATTATTTTTATTAAACTCAGTTCCCTAGCCCAGGAAGGCAAGGCCTTGAGTCCAGCGATGTTCAACGTCCCTATTGTAAAGGCTCCCCCCATCGCACCTAAGGTGCAATGGGAAGGGAATTTGCCCTTCCTGCCTGCTGTTTCAGCAGCTTTGGACTGCAACTGCATGATAGGCATTGTGTACGAGTCATTGAGGTTATCCTTCACTTTTTTTTAGATTTGGTTTTTGTGTTTTTTGTTTTGAGTCAACTTTTTGGTATGAAGTGCTCCTGCAGTGCACCATTGGAGGTCAAAAAAACTTAAGGTATTGGGTCAAGGGATCAGTTTCAATCAGTGTATAGTACTTTATGCAGGTGAATCTAACTTGAACAATTGTTCTGCAGGTTAGTGAGTCCAATATGAATGGTGAGCAGATTCCTGAGCCACTTCCTCTGCAAATGACTTGATGTCATCTTAGGTCTGGGCAGGTGTGATCATGGATGCTGCAAATGCCACTGTTATGGCCGCTGCTCTACAGACTGGTTGGCCTTTTTTGGGCTCTTGGGGGGACACAGGTTTTACCTAATGTAACATCCCTGTGCGCCCCATGGGAAGGCGGCGTCGGTGTCAATGTCCTGTTAATAATGAGAGTCGGCGCTTCCCATTGCATCTGGGAGGATCTCTTGTTGATTGATGTCCTCTCTTAAAGGGCAGGTGTGCGCCTTATGGCCACAAGCACAACAAAAGGTGAAGATAAGGGGTTGCACTATCCACCATAATGTGGATGTGCAGAATTCCTACCAATCGATATTTATAGCAGTGGTGTGGGAATTTTTGGGTTAAGTCTTCCACAAAGACTGTGGATGGGGTAATTACTGCAATTGCTTTGCTCATGCACAGCTCTGGCATAAGTGTGAAGCATTGCATTTCGAAAGAGTGAAGATCCCATAGCTTCTAAGCCTAACCAAGAGGTAGTGCTCAAGCACTACATGCTTCATTGTTCTGAGAGAAAGTCAAAAGTGACGAAGTTTTGGCTGGATATAGTCCAATGTGTGCGCTTTGTTTTAACCACACTTGACCATCCAGGAGATCAATCATTACATGCACCTGTTCAGTGGCATCTGCTGCTTGTGCAGATTTAAACCTGAGATTCAATTAGCCACGGGTCATAGAGTGTGGTGCAAATATACAGCGGCAAAAAAGTGGTTGTGCACATAACCGCAAGACTATTTCCAAAGTGACGTTTAGTTAATATCCAGAAAAACTCGCACCCCATGCTCCACTGACAACAGGGGTTGGGAATTCGGAGCTTTGGTGAACTGGTTGCATTTTGCTTGCCAGGCTAAAATTTTCTGGCGAAATATTCACCGCTGTTTTCTTCTTTTTATTTTGGGCACCAGTGTCACTTGGGCGTTTACAAACTTTGTACGGTGTTAATACTGACCCTGTGCCCTTTACTATGCTCGCCCCACCCTTTACTTGATGTTGGGTGCACACTCATCTCCTCATGTAGATTATTAAACTTACCTGTCTTGAATCAAATCAGTTGCAATTAGTGTTTGCAACGAGAAAGAAAAAATCCCAAAATCTCATTAAACAATTTTAGTTTTTCAAATTCTATTTTTGATTTTAGATGTTTTTTATATGTATTAGAAGATGGAGTCGCTTTAGCACCTTCATTGGTTTTTATTTATACTATACAATGGAAAAAATATGGTTTAACTTGTTTTTGATGGAGTATGCAGGGTGTGGGCTATCCACAAACTTGCTTTAAGAATCTCAGCCTCTGAATTCTTATCTGGGCTCATTCTAAAGCATCCGTTATTACCTTGAACATAATGAAAGAAAATTCATTTTTATTTTTTAAGCTTAGGAATAAATCAAAGCTCAGTGTTTTCATTTGCCCTTATTGCAAACTTTATATTATTTTTATATCTTTTCTAGTGGCTTCTGGTTCTCTAGGACACCGTTTTTACTCTATTCTCAAAATTTCCTCTTACGGCGTAATTCAGGTTGTTAGCTTCTGATTATTTTAGCTGGAATTTTCATGGTTCTCAACGTTCTTATTACAGAGAATTTTGGGTTGGCAGCCTCTGATTCTCTGTGCTGCCATTTTTATTAGCCATAAACATTAACACACTTAAAAGATTTTGAGATGAAAGCCTTTGATTGGACTGATCATCATTTCCTCTGGGCCTTACACTTCTTACCTCAAGTTTTTTTTTAAAGCCAGCATCTGATTCATCAGAATGTCATTTACTAGGGCCATAGCCCTCATACTTTATAATTTTAAAAAGTAAACAAGGTGGGTTGATAGGGAACAGATATACCACAAGTTTTTTAACCTGTGCTGGCTTTAGACCTGTGTAACTTTAAAAACCCCACTCATAGTGGAGCAGGAACCACCCTTCTATATTACCACCATCTATACCCTATAATTTTATAATTAAAATTTTGAAAATTATTTAATGGTCCAACCAGGGTATGGAAATTATTGATACTCAACGAGAAATAGAACTGAACGAATGAATGAATGGAACAATAAAAAAACAAAACCGCCATCCCCTTCTCCCCAGGCTTTTTCAAATCCTTGTATGCCCTTCTGCAAGGATGGCTTTGGTCAAGCCGCCCTCTACCAGTACGGCTAGAGGTCTTGTTTGGCCCTCATCATCATGGTGGCATGGGCCTGCTTGATTTCAAAGCCCATGCTGCCAAGATCCTGGGCACCTGGATTGCGGCCATCACCGCCCCTACGCTCCCCTCCCAACACTGGTCCCGCGCGGCCCACTCAAACTTCTCCCACGCCTTGGGCTTAACAATCCATCGAACTCTCTCTCCTTGATGAAATACCTGGCTTCCCACCCATCCGCCACAGGTCCTCACGGTACTAAAACCCACTACAAACGAAGCATCCTCTCAATGCAGAGTGCTGAGTTGAGAATTCGATTAGTGGACACACAGCCCAGAGAGGCCGCCCCTCTTTTCAGTTCACAAAAGAGGTACAGGGGTTACCCATTTAAGATGGCATGATCCTCACACGGCCCCATGTCCTATCCAGGGTGGACTACCTGGACATGATGGACATCCCTTATTCCCTTGAGACCCAGAAGACTATTTGGAAATACGCACATCATCTTCTGTTGCAGCCTCAAATCTGTTCCCATGTGTGGCGCTGCCTGAGGCGGGTGTACTGTATGGCTGAGCACTCTAATGCTTTACACTCATCCTGCGTCGTGTGTGGCCAGTATGGAATAGTGTTCCACCGCATGGAGAAGTGTCCTACCTCTAAAGTGATATGGCGCGAAGTTCAACGTCTGCTTGGTCAGGATCAAACACATCCCTTCAGTCTTTCAAAAGATATGTTTGCTTTATCAATGGCCTCCCCCTTCCACCCTCCCTCCATGCTCTGGTGGTTGCAATCGCCATGTGAACTATCCACACAATTGTCTTAGATGCCATCGCAGGCTCCACCCCCACCCTCCCAGAAGCTGTCCACAGATTTCAGTCTCACTTGGTAGACCACTTTTAGGCATGGATGTTTGGATACCTCCCACCGCGTCGCTGACAGCTGGTCTCCTCCTGGTTCCCAGTTTGGTTCATCAAATCAGACCCTTTCCTCCACATGTGTTCAATTGTGGCTACGGCCCCTTCACACGTTCCCTCCCCCTCCCCATAGTGGCGTTCCCGCTGGAAACAAGAGATAGCATCGCTTCTCTGGGGTGCCTTCCATGTTACTAAGTTTTGTTTCTTTTGGGTCAAATTTGGAAGTGTCCGTCCCATGGTCGGCCTTCCTCACAATAAATTAAAATAAAAAAACAAAACCTCCAACCAGGTAAGGAGTGGAATACCGCTAACCCACCATGGCAGAGGGTGAGGGGGTTGGGCGGCTTTTCTACAGACATATTCTTTATGCAGAATCACCATAGTTGTAAAGACTGACAAAGGTGGAGATCCAGGGCGTTGGGGAATCAGCGTGGTGGGGGTGGATGGCAAAAAATCAGTTCTCTTTTTAAGATCAGCTTGGAAAACATCTTCAATGAATTGCACTAGGTGATGTTCAGCTTTAGTGCGGGCTTCAGGGAGTTGGGCAAGATTGGTTATATTTTGCTGGATGATATTATCAGAAAGGTAGAGATCTGCTATATTTGCCACATGCATGACTACATCTTCGGTGCCTTTAAACAATTTTTCATTTGATCCCATGCTACATTGGGGAAATCAAGAGGGAATTTAAGTGTGGACAATCCTTTATGGTATTGAGAAACTGACTGGGTCACTGCTTTACATAGGTTTGGCAATGGTATAAGGCCACCGCTGCTAAGGCGAACTGGTGGTCACTTTGGTAGGGGATGGTGTATGGCTTAGGAGCGAATTGCTTATGAGAAGGATTTTGTCAAAATCAGAATTGTAAAATCAGGTAAAAAATAATTGAACTGGTTGAGAGGTTCACTAGATTACTTATTTGTGATAAAGTTACCTTAATCATCAATTTCAGCTGGTAGGTTTAATAAATTTTGGTTCACAAGAATAATGGATGGAGAATTCAGGTGGGTAGGAGTCAAAATGGGCTGCCTGGGTGCGAATGGTGGTCCAAGCCTGACTCTGAATGGCATGGGCGAAATTGGATGGGCTAATGTGGGTGGGTGATTTGGTGGGGGCAAATTTCCCACTCTGGCCCATCAAATGAGAACGTTGATTGAGAGGGGGCAACAAAAAGCCGCATTCAGATTCCACTTAATGTGGCTCAGAGTCTGTCAGGAAGTTAAACAGATGGATCCTTTGATAGTATCAGAATTATGGCTATTGTTTAGTCAGGTGTAATTGCCAGCCAATCACCTAGTTCAAAACTTCTTATGTTATACAATTATTAACTGTATTTAAGTTTGGCGGAATCTACGCTCACCACCAATTTACCATCCAAGGGTCGTTGTGGGAAATTCTGGCGGAAAGCCGATGAATCCATTATTGATTGTCTGAAATTAGTTCTTCTGGCTTATTTGGAGCACCAGCAACTCATGTCGAGGATGCTTGAATGTTTATATAACTTAAACTATTATACAATTGACCAGCGACTCATTCCAAGGATAAATTGAATTAATCTAATTTGATAAAGCAAATGAGTGGATTGAAAGCAAATTGCCACCAAGAATGAATTGACAATTTATTAGAGTTCTGGCCTGGATGGCTGAGGGGTTTCAAAGGCGCAGTAGCCTAGGTATAAATAGTCGTCCTTCCCTCAAAATAAACATCTCTCTCCCATTCTTATTTTAATTGTTAGTAGTTTTTCTGCTAGGCTATTATAAAATGGGATTGGAGATCCCTGATGTTGGTATGAAGTGATACACCCGGAGTGGCTGGTGCTGCAAGCTCCATTACCAACCTCTAGGAGGAACAGGCAAGAACCTGGCCAACTGGCCACCAACAATGGTGCTGCTGGCTGTCAACCCTGCAAGATGCAGAACAGGAGTTCCTTGGCCACCCAAGTTGGGGCAGGATTCGCTGGGGCATGTACAAATGGATAGGCGAAGGGTTGGGATGAATGGGCAGTGTGGGAGTGCCTTCTGCCACCCAGGATGAGGGCAGGACTTGATGAGGCACACCACAGGACCTGGGGCTAAGGTGATGTCGTTGGTCTGCTGTGTTGGTGAATTGGACGCAGACTCCAACAGGGTTGTTATACTATGATTGCAAAATGGCAAAGAGCCAACCAGTCTTTATACTGGTTGGCCTTGCACACTAGCGGAGACCATGGTCAATTTTGTGACAGAGGCCACATCAGAGGAAGTGGCTTGGGGAAGGATTAACTTGAATGGTCGAGTCCAAAACAGAGAGGACAAATTTTGTAACCATCATCCACCTGAGCCCAAATGAAATGCTCAGGCGCCATTGCAATACAATCATGGGGGGAATTGTTGGGCTATGGCAGGGTATTGTGGGATAATGGTGGCAGTGGTACAAGGGGCAGCAAGCGCTCTCCACGAGATGGAATAGTTTTAGAATAGGCTAAGATGTGTCCCATAAGCCAGAAGCACTGCCATCCTCTGATCATATAAAATCTGGGGTGGGAGGTGAAATGGGAGGGATGCAAAGGACACCACCAATGTGGTGTATGAATAAAGGCGAGCATGAGTAGTTGGATGGAAGTATTTCTATAAAGAAGGGTAGTTAAAGCCGCTGCTGAAGCATCCTCCTCCATTGGGAAGCTTATGTCAAAATAGCCCTCAAATGGGCGGAAACCAATAAAGCCATCTGGTGCATGTGTAGCGGTTGTCAACTCAATGCTTGCCTCGTTGGCATATGGGAATATAGCTTATAGTCAACTCATAAGCAAAATCAGATAGTGGTCTGAGGGAGAGCGAGGGGATGGGTAAAGAAGGGTGTATGCACACCAGGTGGAGCACTAAAGCCCATGGCGGACAATATGGCAGGAACAATTTGGCGGGATATTCAACCCCATAAAAATGCATTTTCCCACAGGGTGGAAAAATGCTAGGTGGTGGAGCACCACTACCCCGCATTGGAGCAGCAAGCGGCAGATCCGCAGACATTTTTAGGAAATGGGCATGGCCAGATGAAATTGGTAAAATAACTCTTTTTTTGTAAAATTTGCTTGGAGTGAGATTGAGCAGAAAGAAAAGTAAAGTTCCATATCCTATATTTTTATTATTACATATAATATTAACAGCCATAATCTCCACCATAAAGATATTAGGCCTATGTGACAGTTTTTCAGTGCCTTTACTGTCACAGAGGAAGGCTAAAAACTTAAATCAACTAAAAGTATATATTAACCAGATTTTTTAAAAAAATTACACACAACTTCTACCCCTGCCTTCCTTATATTGGGATCAAGGTTCTAACTAATTACATACATATAGATAGAAATGTTTGGGGTGGTTAGCCTGGCAAAATAGTTTCTTCTTCCACCCTATTACAGATTTTGTTCAATTTAAATTTGAAACCTGTACTGGCTATAAAAATACTTGGTGTGGTATATTGGTCCCAAGCGTCAGACATTTGCCCTCTCAGCTACAAGATAAGAATGTTGTGGGTTCAAATTGGCCAAGAAGGGGATATGTTGGACATTTATTAGTCCACTATAATGAGATCAATTTTTAATAACTTTGATAATGAGGAAATCGGACAAAAGACTCTGGACAATTCTTGGTGGAACCCCAATAATTGTGGTAACACAATTTCAAATACTACAAGGTTCAAGTACCCAAAATTGAGCAGTTGGATTTCTCTGACTGCGTAGCAGAACCTGGGGTGCCATCAGACGGTACTCCCCCAGCCGCAACCAGGTCCCTTCAAGCACCTATGCGTGGCCCACCCCTTTTTATAGGCATGGTGGGGGTCCCCCATGGTGCAATGAATTTTAAAAATGGGGATTGGCTTAAGTTCATCAAAGCGTTACCCCACAGGTATGTTTGGCCATTAATAATTCCCCTATCATTCAGCCAAAATGAAGTGATATCTTGAGCTTTGATAGTCTGCTTCCCCATATTTCCTAATTTGGACTAGTCTAAGCTATTCTAAACTAATCCTCAAATTCCCCCTGACCCTCAATACAGTTTAAATACTGATTGGTCAGATATCAATAGGGACGTTATTATCTTATCCCCAGTGGCACCCAATAAAACTTTAAAAACCCAATAATACCACGTTTCTAAAGTTTAGTTATATTGATTATATTATTAGTATAATTCCCCAATTGTTGGATTTTGGAAAAACAAGCACCTAGCGAGCATCTCCCTATGCCAAAATCCAACACCAAGGGCGATTAACCTCTAATTCTAATTTAAAATAATTAGAAATGTGTATGTGTATATATAAAAGCTCCCATCAATCTGATCAGCCAGTGGCTATGCTTAGGCTATGCCTTAAATTATTGGTATGATTCTGATTAGTTAGACATAGTATATATATTTTAAATCCCTAAAGTTATCCTCACTTTCTTAAAATAAATGAATTTACTTTAACGTTTGCTTTTTTTGTTTTTTTTATTTATTTTACTTTTTTTGAGTACTAGATGGTTTTATTTATTTTACTTAGTTAAATGTTTCTTGTTTCAATATTGTGCTTGAGGCATCCATTTTCATTTATTGAAATAAGCCCTCAATCAGGAAAGTCAAAACTTGTAGGCACATCATCTAAATAATGTTTACCATTTGGTCCTACTCAGTATTGTTGGTCAATATTGCGGCCACCAATTAGTAGTTTTCCCTTACAATAAACTAATTTAATACATATATAAATGACTTAAATGTGTATAAGTTTCTTGTACTAAATGATCTAACCAAGGGGAGTTATCACCGTTGTTTTTATTAGTTCTTTTTTAGCACTAGTGTTGCCCAACCCAAAAGGGAAGCTGCCATGAATCTTTATTTGCAAATGGACCAAACAAAGGGATTATTGTAAATAAAAAATTCCCATAATAGCCCCTAAGTTTCATTTTAGTAAGCCATATCATAAGGTGAGGAAGCTTAGGGAAACTTTTGTCCATCACCTGCTTTAGCTGGCGAACCATGGCGGACAACATAGGGGTTGGGGCATCAGTGACATATGGCATAAGGAGGTATAATTGTGGGTTTTCTTCATTAATAAAGCCGGCGGTGTCCATCGCCTCAACATATTGAGCAAGTTGATGCTCAGCAAAAGTGATGAGAGCAGGCACACAAGTGAAAGACTTGATGAGCTGGTGAATTTGGAGATAATTGAGGTCAACATAGATGTTTTTGCCACATCAATGCAAGTGCGAGTTGTTAAAAGCAAGCTCCTTAATTTTGTATTTTTCATCCTCATTGAAATCATAATGGAAATTTGGGATGAGAATACCCTCAACAAGGGGTTCCATCACCCCAGAAAGATGATGGTGGAGGAGGGTGTTGTCCAGAGCAGCTGCTGCTTCTACTGCCATTTTGTTTATATTTTTAAAAAAATTTGGTAAACCGTTTTTAGATTGAAAATGGCAGGGACATGAGTTGGGAGGATTTACAAAAATTCCTCCAAGGTGAAATTGGGCTTAACATTATAAGGCCAATATGTATCATCAATCCATTCAAGCGCTTTGGATAGATTTAAATCAGCTAATGCCAGGCAAGCCACTGGAGTCAGTGCAGTGGCAGATCCTGATTGGCTGCAAACAGTTGACCATGGCAGCTCAGTCAAAACTTTCTCGCCCATCAGCTCAGGATTCCATAATTATGACAAATTTTTTAAAAAAGATTTTGATTGACTGCTGCTTTTGAAGAAGCACCAGAATTAGTCAAGGTTGGAGGCAGGAAGATCAGGCCCCACATAAAAAATTTGGGCAAGCAGCAACTGGCCTGATGCCAGAAGGAGGAGCGGCGTTGCTCCTATTAGTTCTAGAATATAGTTATGTTTATTTACTGACTTTTGGTTGATTAATTCTCTAATCCAATAAATTTAATTGATTTTGGCTAAATGGTTAGTGGTTGGGTAAATCATCTAGTTTATTGGTTTTTGAACTTATTGAATGCATCAAACAATATAAAAACTAAAACAATTGTGAAAAAAAATTTAGTGAATTATGAACACAAGCAAATCTGTGTTACTTCACTATTTTATCTATATAACAGATTAATTATATAATAGCTATATATCAATATAATAAATTACCTATTTATAGAATTCATCTAGGGGGATCTACATTTGACATGGTAATCTCAAGCTCTACTGAACTGATTTATATATAACTTTGCATGATCATAGCAGTAAGATAATAAAATATTATCCACTAAATTTTGAAACTAAACCAAATTTTTTAATACTATAAGAAATGTGACCAGTAATCTAATCATCTTCTATTTTTCATTTTTTAATATTCTTTAAAAATATTACTAACCTATCAGATGGTAAATATAATAAAAATACTCACTATTTAAATATTTATTAGGTATTAAAAAGTATAAACATTTTATTGGGTTTCAAAACTTTTCTAGCTCGTTGCAATCACTTTTGAAACCTATTCAATTCAAGTCTGAATCTAGTTTGATAATCTCACAGAGGAGATTAGTCTGCGCCCATGTCAGGGAGCAGTTGGGCAAGTAAGGTAAGAGGTGCAGGTGGAAGGCCCGCGGCCTCAAATGTGCAAAAATGCCCAGGAGAAACTGGCGGAATAGACAAAAATTTTAAAAAACTGGCGGTCACTATTTCCCCAGAAATCCTCGCATGGCAAGCACAATGCAACCAGTACATCAACACGCCACACTCCCAGCCACTTTTGTCAGTGGAATATGGAGTCCGCATATTCTGGACATCCAACAAACAGCCTTATGGGAAAAATTTTGTGAAGATGTGCACACCTTTTTCTTGACTGTGGTGTACGTCACACCTCACTCCATGTCACATGGTTGGCTGGACCTAGGTTTCAAAAACAAAGAGGCAACAGACAAGGCTGCTGCAGTGCGTGTAGTGGTCAACCTCCCCAAAGGGCAATGGGTCGTTGAAACCAAATGCACCAGATGGACAAAATCAAACCAAATTTTCCTCACATTTGACTTTTTGCCTACTACGGTAAAATGTGACATTTTGGAACAATACCTGAAAGATGGTCTCGCCATATACAGTGAAATACAATCTTTCAAGATGCAATGCTTTATGCTGATACCACACCTGTGCACCAGCAAAGCCATCGCAGTTCTGTTCTGACTGAGGAGATTGTGAAGGACCTAACCCAGATCCCGCACTCCACTTTTATTGATATTGCAGGGCATACCACCCACCTATTCTGGGTGACCGTGGACAGCGCCCCCCCAATTTGCACCCACTGTGACACGTTTGGCTATAAGGCGCATGCATGCCCCACCAAGGAGGGCATCACATTCCAAGAGCACCCCTTGGCGGCCATGGCCAGCGGAGAAACGCACTACAAACCAACCGCAAGCACCAAGGAGGCTTTCCCGTGGGGAGCACAAGGCTGCTACCTATTGGTAAAGACCATCTCCCCGCAGGAGCGGAAGAAGGCCAAGCAGGCCCGCAAGGCCACGGCCAAGGAAGCAGCCAAAGCCACCACCGCTATCCCATACTCCCAATTCCAGGAGGACATTAAAACCTTTGCAGTTGAAGCAACTCGGGAATCCATCAACCAATCAGAATGTGAAGCCCATGCCAATTGGACCAATCAATCTGAGGATCTGATGGGGGACTTGATCTCACCCAATCGTTGCACCCAAGCTCCAGTTGAAACTGACTTGGGGCCCATCCCAACTAGAAATCTTTTTGACCCACTCAACAGTGCACCAAACTCATCTGCACCATAAAAAATTTGTCCGACATCAGGGGAAACAAAAAGTGAAGGCTAAAGCCAATACAACTCTTTCCGTAAAAATTAACAAAAATCCTAATTGCATTGCTGCTAACACCTGCACTGCTGTGAAAGCCTGTGGGGACCTAGAAGAGGCTGGTGGGCTCAGGGGCCCTCCCCTCGCACCTAAGATGTGATGGGGGAAACCTTCACTTTAGGGACGTTAAATATCGCCAGACTCAAGGCCTCCCCGTCCCAGGCTAGGAAACTGAGTTTTTTACAACAAAATTTACCCATGGATATCCTGGCCATCCAGGAGTCCCACTGTCCATGAGGTTCCAAGCAAGCTTGGAAAACAATGCTCCTCCCATCCATATCCTTTTGGTCAGAGCACTGTGGGGTGCTAATTCAGAAAAATAATTTTTTCAAATTTTTATCATCAGAAACCTTCCTCAATGGCTTAGTCCTCGTTGTCACCTTCTCATGGGCTAACATGGTACATGCTATCATCAACATCTATGCCCCAAATGGTGCACGAGAGCGTTGGGAATTATTCTTGTCAGTCAAATCCCTCCCACTACCCTCAGACTCTTTGTAGTTGGTGATATGAACTGCTGGCTAAACACTCCAACGGACTGGTGGTCTTCCTCCTCCCACGCCCCCCAGGGCTACATTGAACTTCTCGTTCTAAAGGCCACCCTTGGGTTAATAGATGCACTGCTGTGGCAAGCCCCGCTGCTCAAGAACATGATGCGCCCTCACGTCCACAACAGCCAATTAAGGTCCATGTCCCACATTGACCTTATCCTTACGCCAGCGAAATTCCAACCCCACATATCCCATTTTAAAACAACAAAAATGGAATTCTCCAACCATTGACTGGTCTCGATAACCTACCACCTACCTGTCACAGCTGCTAAGGCCCCACATTGGTGCAAAATCTGCCCCTCCAAGCTCACGTCGCCAGGATTTTCCACATGGGTGGAATCAGCAACTTTGGCAAAAAGAGTTTGTTGCCCGTTTTGCACGGACCCCATTTCCTCATGGGCAACTTTCAAAGATGATACCATCCGCCACTCTCACCACCTCTCCTCCAGATGCTCACAAGCCACATCGACTGTCATTTCGTGTGCTCTGGCAGAGTTGGCACACCTGGAGTCCAATATCCCAGCCACAGGATACAGCTCTGCATGGGGCCAGAAGTGGGCGGAGGCAGCCACCCACCTCAACGCGCTCAAAAGGCAACACAAACATCAGGTTTGTGTTCAGTACAGGGCCAAATGCATCACAAAAGGCGACAAGTGCTTCACACATTTTTTTAAAAATATTTTGCATTACGCCAGAGAATGGCTTGCACAAAGGTGCAAAGATCAGATGATTCCATTGTGGATACGCCAGCTGAAGTGGCAATCAAAACACAAAAGTATTACTCCAAGTTGTACCAATCTGATCCAATTCAGCCAGCTGAAGTGGCGGAATTTCTCGGCCAAGCCCACATCCGCACCATTTTCTGATACCCAGAAATAATGAATTTGATTACTCTGAACGAATTATGGACAGCCATTCACAGTGCACCAAACCGAAAATGCCCAGGCCCAGATGGCATTCCATATAAATTCTACAAAAAGTACTTCAAACATATATCCCCACTTCTGACGGCCTCACTTAACCAGAGCCTTTTGGAAACGCACCTCCTGCCAGGAGGACAAGAGGCCTTCACCGTCACAATCTTCAAGAAAGGGGACAAGCTAGACTTAGCCAACTGGCGCCCCAATTCTTTAACTAACACAGACACTAGAATTTTAACCAAAATCATGGCTAACTGTTTAGAGATTGTAGCATCTGCCACCATCTCCCCAGAACAATTCAGTTTCATACCCAGAAGGTCGATTTGGGACAATGTGCACTCTGTGGCCAACGCATGCCAGTCCACAGCCTCTGGGGCTCTTGCATTCTTGGACCAACAGAAGGCCTATAATAGAGTAAACTGGGAATACCTCAGGGCCTGCCTCCATCAATCCTGCTTACCCCCTCGCTTCATCAACTGGGTGATGCTGCTCACGGAATCTGCAACTATGGCAGTACGTGGCCCTGGCTTCCTAATGGAAGTAGTCCGCCCTCAATAGGCTTGCGACAAGGGGACCCCCTTAGCTCACTCTTACACAACTTCAGCTTTGACCCACTACTTTGAAATGCGAATGCCCAACTCATCGGGGTTCATGTGCCAGGCCAAGCCCCAGATAAGAGATGGCGTTTGCAGATGACTGTGTGGTTGAGGTGTCTAAAAATAAAGATGCACGTGCACTTGAAGCCCTCATCCAATAGTATTCCCGGATAAGTAACGCTGCACTGAATGCCTCCAAAACCAAAATCATCCTCCTTGGTCGGTATCATAACTGCTGGGCCCCTGCAACCAGCGCTCAGCCCGGCCCATATGCTCACACACGCGCTCGCCCTCCCAGCTCACCCCACACCGCCCCACTGGTGCTCCCCTTTGTGCCACGCCCTGCCATAGGGCCTGTCCGCCATCTGAGCGTGTGGGTGGAGGTAGGAGGATATGCATCAGCAGTAATGAAGAGTTGTATTCTAAATAACGTGACAAAGCGCATCGCCTCCCTCAGAGCCCACCCTACTTCCCTTACTGGCAGGGTCATTTTGGCCAACTCTATGCTCCTCTCTAAAGTCTGGTTTGGAGCCCACGCCATCCCCTTCTAACCATGCTTCTTCAAATCCTTGCATGCCCTGCTGCAAGGATGGCTATTGTAAGGTCGCCCTCCACCAGTACGGTTAGAGGTCATGTTTGGCCCTCATCAGCATGGTGGCATGGGCCTGCTTGACTTCATAGCCCATGAGGCAAAGATCTTGGGTACCTGAATTGCGGCCGTCACCGCCCCTATGCTCCCCTCCCAACACTGGTCCTGTGCGGCCCACTCCAACTTCTCCCGCGCCTTGGGCCTCAACAATCCATCGAGCCCCCACTCCCTGATGAACTACCTGGATTCACACCCATCGGCCACAGGTCCTCACGGTACTAAAACCCACTACAAACGAATCCTCCTCTCCATGTGGAGCACTGAGTAGAGAATTTGTATTAGCAGACATACAACCCGATGAGGCCGCCCCTCACCCCAGTTCACACAAGAGGTGCAGGGGCTACCCATCCATGATGGCGTGACCCCTACACGGCCCCATGTCCTATCCAGGGTGGACCACCTGGACATGATGGACATCCCTTACTCCATCGAGACCCAAAAACTATCTGGAAATACGCACACTATCCTCTGTTGCAGCCTCAAATCTGTTCCCATGTGTGGCGCTGCCTGAGGCAGGTGTACCGTACAGCTAAGCGCTCTAACGCTTTACACTCATCTTGCATTGTATGTGGCCAGTATGGAACGCTGTTCCACCGCTTGGAAATGTGTCCTACCTCTAAAGTGATATGGCGCGAAGTCAAACATCTTCTTGGCCAGGATCAAACACATCCCTTTAGCCTGTCAAGAGATATGTTTGCTTCATCAATGGCCTCCCCCTTCCACCCTCCCTCCGTGCTCTGGTGGTTGCAATCGCCATGTGGACTATCCACACAATTGTCTTGGATGCCATCGCTGGCTCCATCCCCACCCTCCCAGAAGCTGTCCACAGATTCTGGTCTCATTTGGTGGACCACTTTTAGGTGTGGATGTTTGGATACTTCCCACCACGTCGCTGACAGCTGGTCTCCTCCTGGTTCCCAGTTTGGTTCATCAAATAAGACCCTTTCCTTCACACGTGTTCAAATGTGGCTACGGCCCATTCACACGTTCTTTCCCCCTCCCCATAATTGGCGTTCCCGCTGGCAACAAGAGATACCATCGCTTCTCTGGGGTGCCTTCCATGTTACTAAGTTTTGTCTATTTTGGGTTGACATTTGGAAGTGTCCGTCCCCTGGTCAGCCTTCCTTGCAATAAATTTAAATTTAAATCTAAATTTAAATTTATTGGGTTTCAATTGCTTCACCAAACATAAGAACCTAATTACAATAGGTACTCAATGGAATAACTTCCATTTATTTGGTAGCTAAAATAATGATATCTATGCTTTACTACAGTTTTTATAGCTTATTAGATGATTTAAATCACTATTTCAGATTTTATATTATAGATATTTTACCAACCACTCTGCCATACTAATTAAAAAACAGATTTTAACTAAATTTTACCAACCACTCAGCCAAAATAATTACCCTATTAAATCAACCAGAAAACCACCAACCACTCAGCCATAAATATACCAACTCAAACTAATAATCAACCAAATAACAATGGTGTTACCCAGCGTTGCTCAGGTTTAATAAAAACAATTTCAAAAATGATAAATAGGATTTTATAATTTAGATAGATAGTGGTATTACTTGGCATTGCTCAGGTTTAACAAATAGATGGTTTAGATCTAAAATTAAATTTTATATAATAAATAAACGTCTACATATCTTAGATAAAAGTTTTGTCATTGTCATGAGTACTCAGGAATCCCAGCTTCATCATGACCAAGGTTTTGGATGAAACCTTTGATTTCAAGTCAGTAAGTGATAGAGTCATTATAAGCAGGTATTCACAATTAGGCATTTGGGTCAAGATATTATAATAAGCAGTTCAGGGATAAACCCTGATAAATTGCAAGTTGAAAACAAAGGTCAATTACATTTTGATAGCTTATTGAAAGTTAAAGTAGGCTTATATACCTGATCAAATAAAATTTAAAAAAGAAGGGGAATTACAGGGTTTTATAAGGAAAGTAGATTGATGGGATTTTTTCCCACCTTTCCAACCATCTAAATTACCATGGGTTGCTAGGGGATAATTCTTTTGGTGAGTGAATTAAATATCAGTTGACCCCAATTTAGGGTAAAAATATGTTTGGGGTAATTTTAGGGATTTTTCTAGAATCAAATCCATTAGGGATCAATACAGGTGAATACATAAGAGCTCATTAGGCAGAGTTGCTGACAAAATGGGTCGTCTGATAGTTGATCAAAAAATTATACTATCATGTTTACTGTTTGGTATTAGTCAAGTTTCATCGCTGAACAATTGGGAATTTAAGAACCAAGTTGTGAGGTGAATGATTCTGCCTGCAACTAGCAAATCAATCTGTTGGTTTTTAACATGCCATAATGGGTAAAAAGTCCCATTACCTAATTAGGTCGCTCACCAGATATAATTAGTATTCTGGTATCAAGTGTAAAATGTTAGGGACACGTTTTCTGACTCTTTCCTTAGGTCTTAAGGATGTCCAACAAAGGAATCCTAACTAGATGGGGAAGTCCGTTGCTGGTGAGATGATGAAAGGAAATTAATGGAAACAACAGCTGTTTCATGGCTTAGGCGCCAACTGAGGGTTGGGTGCATACTTCCCTCTATAAATTCCCTGAATAATTCACAATGAAAAAGGTAGAAGATAGCAGAATCCATTATTGGTTTTAGTTCTATTCACTTCATGGTTTATTGATTTTGTGCTTTTATTTGAGGCTCTTTAGAAGGATAAAGAGTAAAAATTAATGATCCTTAGATGATAAGCTGAGCTTAGATGGGAATTGCTATAGACTCTGCAAGACCAGAGGAAAGGCCATAAACTAGGGATCTGAGCATGGATCAAGTTAGGCAGATAAGGTATAAATCTTTACTGAGTACATCAAGATTATTTTGAGGAGAAATACAGGTCAAGTGCTGGGCCAGATTTGGTTATCTATTCAACCATGGATAATAATCATCATACTATTATCAATTGATTAACATCTATTATCAGACAACACAAAGTGTGCACAAACCAAACGTGTTCAGTTAATCAATTTAGGGGTTTTCAGTCTTAAATAATTAGTAAATGCCCCTATCTCAACAATTGTTGCTCACTACAGGGGCTGTTGAGTAGGATACACAAGTACAAGATGTCATACAAGGATGATCTAAGAAAATCTGGATGGGTTTGGAAAAGTAAACAAGATCACTTTGAGCTCTGCTAATCTCAAGAATTTATTGCCTTGGAGGATAGAGTTACCAAGATCAAGGAAGGATTCGAAGATGTCTCTAATTTTAGCAATGAGTTTCTAGGTAAAGTAACGTGATTATAGAAAAAATAAGGAGATTTAGATCAGGAAATTTTATTCTTGAAAACCTGAATGTGAAGCGGATTGCATTTGATTATGGGTATTCAGCGCAGATATAGTGCTTTTAAATGCAAGCCAAAGAGATAAAGGCTTATAAATGTGAATGTAAGCCCTATGAAGTGACCAACGCTGAAGAAAGGACACCAAGAAGTCCAGTTGGGAAGTTGACTATTCCACAAAATACACTGATCATATACAGCCATTTTGGAGATGACTACCAAAATCAATAATCAAGTCATTCAAGTAGCTGAACAAATTAGTGGTGGCTAGAGAAACTTTGGAGGAATATAGAGCAATGCTGAAATTACCCATATTCCATCGGGATAACGCCCCTGCATTTTTTGATGTTTAACATGACAATTTTTGGGTATGGCAATTGTCAAAAATCTTGATGGTGATATACTGTTTGGACACCAGTTGTCAGAAATTAAAATTATTCCATTTAGAAGCTGACAGCTGGTCATACTTAGAGGCCAAGATGGCCATCATGAAAGAATTGGGAAGTCCCATGCATAAGTTGGAGCACAAACAGGAATTCATGAGAATCTAATTCCAGAATGACAAATCCTTAGCGAGTTTTACCAATCAATTCTACTAAGAATTGAAGAATTTGGTTGGAGCGAGAATACTGTATGATTTTGATGCAAGGATCATGTTGCAATCGGCCCTTTGTCCCTATTACAATTTACATCAAATGATGTCTTCCATGTTTGCTAATGAGATTTCCACCTCGCAGATGGTGGAACAATTGATGATATTAGAGGCTACATTTGATGCCCCCAATAGAAGTTTCAAACCAAGTCCAGTGCAAAATAAATCCTACAAAGGGAAATTAGATTGCTATTTGTCCGGTAATCAAACCATGCCAGGAAATAAGCCCAAAAAGTTCAAGCAGATTGATAAGAAGGACTACAATGTTTTCACTGCAAAGGAAAAGGAAATTTTGCAGTTCAATGCGAAAAGCAAAGGAACAGATTAATGTAGTTCAGGCATAAAAGGCCAAACCCCCACAGGAGTCAGGAAAAGGGTTCACGGCCTAGATGGGGAACAGTCAGAAGCTGTTGCTAAACCTGTTCACCACAATATCTTGCATGAAGAATTGATGTTATTGATCTGTTTATTGATGATGATGTGCAGGATCACCTCTATCAAGTGGTCAATTTGGACGTGAATGTGGTGACAAGATGTGTGGCGAAGGGAAGTGACCCTGAGATAATCAAAGAAGTTGCCTGGCTGTACACCTGACAACTAGCAGACAAGATTTGAGCCATGGATAATTCCAATAAGTTGACTGAAGTTCATTTAGATGAGGCAAACTTGTCTATCCCCTTAGCACGATTAATGAATTGTTTCATGATCTATCAGCGCAAATTATTCACACCCTTGATTTGGTAATTAACGCTGCTATAAACTCAATAAATACAATTTTACAATACTCTAAGTGTACATATATTGATATACTTGATATCTGAGTTTGGGTACAGGCGATAGTTAACAGTGGAGCACCTATCAATATTGTCTCAACCTAACTGGTGAAGAATATGATTCTCGCCCAGTCTAGAGCACAAGAAAAAAATATAGAATAACTGGGCTGAATACCACAATCTCATGTGGAGCGTATAGTGCTTTGCCACTCCAATTTAAAACTTTGTTGGTATCCGCACCAGCAATAGTTTTGGCCAAACAAAGTTACAATATTCTGATTAGAGCAGGGTTTCTACAGAAGTACTCAGTAAAATGTAACTTTGAAGATAATATGTTGACCATATTGGGTCAGACGTTACCATTGGTTTATCAGAAAGATGGGGAAGCTCCACTGACCAGGAGGAATAATTTTATTAATCTGATCTACAATGGTGGCATTGTCCCAATTCATTACCAATTAGTTGACCAAAAGTGATGAGAAATGCCAATGGAAATCATGGAAAATTGGGGAATTTCATTGAGAATAAATAATAAGAGAACCATACTGCCAGAATTGCAGATCATAGTTGATATTAGACAGACTTTGGAAGTACATAAGCTGCTGTGTGGAGAGATTGGAAGCCTCTGTAAGAAGTCCAAGGTAGAGACTTGTGTGTCTCCTGGAATAATCATGCTGGGACATAAATAAATTCGAGTTCTCCTGGCAACTTGAGCGAAAAACTGATAAAAATTGAGAAAAATCAGATCATCACGTTTGTTCATCTAAGCCCAATATCTGAATTGAGGAAATTCTACGATTTTGGGACCCTTGATGAGATTGAATTACTGGCAAGGTGACCAAAAGTATCAATTCATTGGTCAATTGAGAACAACTCGCTGATCTGACAGATAGACAGCAAGAGGAGGTGCTCAAATTATTTGACAAGTAACAGGAAGTATCACTCAAGATGACACAATTTGAGATGCGTGAAGAATGTCATCCACAAAGTTAACACTGGGGAGAATTTGTCAATAAGGATAAGACCGATTTGACAATCAAAGGCGGCTGAAGCAGTAGTGTAAGGAGAAATCAGTAAACTAGTAAATCATTGGCTTCTAGTTTAATCATTAAGTCCCTGGTTGAGCCCTATCCTGATTGAGAAGAAGAAGGATGGCTCTAATTGGGTGGTGATCAATTATTGGAAGCTGAATAAGAAAATAAAGAAGGATTCTTATACACATCTATGAATTAACGATGCATTAGATTGATTGGGAGAAGCAAAGTATTTTTCTATGATGAATCTAATATTAGGATATTGGCAAATTGATTTTCCAATGGAAGACTAGGAGAAATGCGCAAGTATTACTGTGCTGGGGCTTTATCAAACAATGAGGATGCCCAAAAATCTATGTAATGCGCCTGCAAAGTTTCAGAGAACCATGGATGTCATTTTAAATGACCTGAAGTTGTCATGCGTCCTAATGTACTTAGACGATATAAGTATTTTCAGTAGGACATTTATTGACCATTTACACCACTTGGAAGAAGTCTTGAAGAGACTGTTTATGGCTAACCTGAAGATCAAGCTGAAGAAGTTCCACTTCTTTAAGAAAGAGTTGGAATATTTGGGATTCTTTAAAAACACTAGTGGAATGCAGCTAAAAGCACAAAAGATTTAGGCCATAGAGCAAATGGCTGAACTGAAAAATGTCCAAGATATTTGAGTGTTTATTAGAAAGGTCAGATACTATTGAAGAAACATGTGGAATTTCGCAAGAATTGCTGAGCCCCTCTTTTATTTGCTTAAGATGTAAAAGAGGAATTGTTTGGAATGAAGAGTCCCAAGGTTTTTTCAATGAAATTATGCTAGTATATGATAGATTTGCCACTATTGAAATATCTGAATCTCAATTGATAATTTTTTAATTGAACGTCTAATACTTCGTTGATGGCAATTTGTGCCATCCTGAGCCAAGTAGATGAACTTGGGGACTAACATACAGTAGTGTATGTGTGACAGACACTATCAGCAGCTAAAAGGAATTACACCATGACCAAGCGTGAATGCCTTGGAGTAATTAAAGCATGCCAGACATTTTCCCTCCTGGCTTTATGAGAATAATGTTTTTAGTCAAAATAGGCCAAAAGGGGAAAATGTTAGACATTTACAAGTTTGCAATTGTGATAAGAGAAGTTCTAGCAATAATAATGATAATATTGGCTAAAAGACTCTGGTCAATTCTTGGTGGAACCCCACGATTTGGGTAAACACTTCTATGAATACTATATAGGCAAATAGCATGAAGTCAGGCAGTCAAACTACCCCAACCACATGGGGGAACTTGGGGAGTTCATCGGAGGTTTCTCCCCCAGGTCACTTCTAGTTCAAAGCAAACACCTGTGTGGGGACCAACCCCTTTTATAGGCTTGGCGGGGGTCCACCAAGGTGCAATAATATTCTATAATAAGGGTTGACTGAAATATATCATATTGTTACCCCATGGGTACATCTTTCCTAGTAATAACTCCCCATCTGTAGTTCAGCCATAGTGAAGAGAGTTTTCCAAGCTTTAAATAAGCTAAGTTTACATATTTCCTAATTTGGTTCATAATAAGCTATTCCAAACTTACCATTGAATCCCCTTTGACCCTCAATATAGTTTAGGTACTAAATGTTAATATATCAAGATAGTTTTTTAGCCCACGCTGACACTAGCAAAAACTTATAAAACCAATTTTTTATTTTATTAGAGTTTTTATATCTTTTTATCCGAAACCCATTTGTGGAATCTGACAAAGATCAGCACCAGTGAGCCAAAAATAGCTGGATTCCCATAACCCATGTAAACATTTTTGGGTGCAGTTTCAAATTAAATGCACTTAAAAAACTTTTTCTGTTAACCATCACTTTCAAGCAAATTTCAAAAAACAGTTAACTTCCACTGCTGCCTCAAACATCAGTTTTCCAATTTATGTCCTTGGATCCACCACCTGCTGCCCCAGTGTGGGGCAGCAGTGCTCCACCCACTAGCATTTACCACCTAGTAAACTTGTGCAGACTGGCTCATCCAGTCCACCAAATACAACTGACTGATTTGTCCATCCAAGGGACTTAGCACTTCACCTCATGCTTGTCCACCCAATCTTCCCCACCCCATAGCCCTACCTCAATTCACTATCCACTTTCGCCTCTGCATCAAGTATGTAAATCTCTTCCCATATGCCAGCAAAGCGATTATTGTGCTGGCAATGGCCACCTTCAAACCAGAAGGATTTATCAACTTCCACACTTAAAAAGCGCTTTTTGATATATGATTCCCCACTGAAGAGAATGCGGCCGCTGCTTCAGCAACGCCCTTAGTATACAAAAAAACACTCATTACCACCACCCAAACACGTCCCCCAAGTGAAACCACACTTGTGGTGAACTTTTCAAACTTCCCCTCACACCTTCCCCTCAAACACTATATGAGGAGTTGATGTCAGGGCTCCCCACTTATGGCACAGACCCCATCCTCCAAATTTTATTGTCCCAAGTGGTGCTGAGCACCTAGAGGCGCCTTGGGCAATGGCTATTATTACCACCAACCAGCTTACCATGGCCCAGAACATCCGACCATGAGCCTATATCCCATCTGCACCTGACCATTTCTTTTTGGGCTCATGTTGACAATGGTTGCACAGTTTGCCACCTATGCTATGAGTTGACCATACTAAAAAAGCATGTCAATAAAATCCAAACCCTGTGAACACGGACAACTCAACCTATAAGGCCACACCAACAGAGCTTGAGTGGGGGTTTTTGGCTGCCCCCGCCCCCAGGCCATGCACTTTTTTAGCACTAGTGGTGCCCAACCCAAAAGGGGTAGCTGCCATGCATCTTTATTTGCAAATGAGCCAAACAAAGGTAATATAGTAAATAAAAAATCATAATATAGCCCCTAAGTTATCAGCTTAGGAAACCAAATCAGAAGGTGTGGTAGCTTTGAGGAAACTTTTGTCCAGTGCCCGCTTTAGCTGGCGGACCATGACGGACAATATAGGTGTTGGGGCATCAGCGATATGTGGCATAAGGAGGTATAATTGTTGGGGTTTCCCCATTAATAAGGCCAGCGGTGTCCATCGCCTCAACATATTGAGCAAGTTGATGCTCAGAAAAAGTGATGAGAGTAGGCACACAAGTGAAAGACTTGATGAGCTGGTGAATTTTGAGATAATTGAGGTCAACATAGACGTCTTTGCCGCATCAATGCAAGCTCCTCAATCTCATATTTGCATCCTCATAAAATTATGGGGATATTTGGGATGGAAATACTCTCAACAAGTGGTTCCATCTCCCCATGAAGATTTTGGCGGAGGAGGGTGTTGGCTGGAGCAGCTGCAGCTTCTACCGCCATTTCGCTTTATTTTTATAATTAGAAAAATTGTTTTTAGTTCGATAATGGTGGGGACACAAATCCGGAGGATTTACAAAAAATTTCTTCAGAGCAAAATCTGGCTTGACATAGTACAGCTAGTCACTATCATCAATCCATTCAAGGCACTCTAATGGAATTAACTCAGATAATGCTAGGCCAGCCACTGGAGTTGGTGCAGTGGCGGAACCTGATTGGATGTGAACAGTTAACCACTGCAGCTCAGCTGAAACTGTCTCAGCCATTGCTCAGGATTTTGTAATTCCAACAATTTTAAAAAAATCCGATTGGCTGCTTTGGTAGCAGCACCAGAAATTAGCCAAGGTTGGGGGCAGGAGGATCAAGCCCCACTTGAAAATTTTGGGCGAGGCAGCAGCTGGCCTTACGTCAGAAGGAGGAGCGGCAGAAGTGGCAGAGGCAGAAGCTATGGGGCACTTGCACTTTTAATGATCAAATCTGAAGCACAAGGGCATATGGCGTGGCCATTTTTGACATGCACCCAAAAAAGGTGATCAGATTCAGATCTAATCACAGTTCAGGGGGAATTGTGAGGTAAGTGTTGTGATGTAAAAGGCAGATTTTCACAAAGGCATAAGGCCCTGACAACCAAAGTGCCCCATTGGTTACCACAAACTTTAAGATGGGGTCTGCGCTGTAGATAGCCAAACCCTCCATCAGTTCATGGTTAAGGCGTTCAGGAGAAAGAAATGACGGCAACTTGGCAAACTGGACCACCAAAGTGGCCTCATCTGGGAGCTGCGTGAAAACAGTGTGGATAGGGAAATTTTTTATATATTCTTGCAGGTTAGATTCTGCTGCTGCATCGACCTCAGATTAAAATCCAAGGTCAAAATAGCCCTTGAAAGGGTGGAAATCGATATATAGCAGGTTTGAAAACTGCCATGGCTATCTTAATGATGGCCGTGCTCACTTATGAGAAAATATCATCATATTTGACCTGGAGGCCAAAATGCAGGTTGTTCTGAGGGAGCACCAAAGGGCTCCGGAGCACCACCTGTGAGCTTGCAAGATGGTGGTCTAAGTCCCAAGGTGGGACGTAACGCCTATGGCATTGGGAGGGCTAGCAGAGTCATCCCAGACGTGCTTTGGCGGTGGTCAAAGGATGCTAGAAGGAAGCTCACCACCACCCCAAGCTGGGGCAGCAGGTGTCAATGGCATCAACCTTCTAATATAAATTGCTTGATTCAAGCAGCTGGTTTTTGTGTATTTAATAATCTTAACTTTGGCTTTAATTTAGTTGATTGAAGCAAATAAAGCTCCCCAAGCCATGCGCTTAATGCATCAGAAGCAAAATCTAGCAACTCTAACCCAAGCCAGCCAATTTGTATCCATGCCAACCAATACGGTGCAGGCTTGGACCCATGTTCAATCCAATAAATGCCCACCCCAAAACTTAACCAACCTTAGCCACCTATCATTGAATCAATCCAAGTCAACCAAAATCCATGGGACTTATTGAATGAAGTGTCCAAATCTGGTAGAATTGTCCTACCACTGGCTAACCCAATTGATTTAGAATATTTTCTCAACTCAGACTTTGATGCCCCATTCCCGCTCAACCAATATGTCCCCAAACCCATTTTTCCCCATAAAAAGTGACCATCTGCTTTCCAAGGCTGCTGTGACCTCACTTAAAAATCGCAACTCTTTGAAGCTATGGCAAAATCTGACACTGAATTTATAAGAGGACTGCATTTCTCATGTTTTCCCCTATTACCCTGCTATTGCAAATGATAAAATAAAATGAATTACTGAAACTGCTGCCACTGCTGTCAAGCATGTCATTGAATTGGCAGATTTTTCCCCTTAACACGTGTCGCTAGGGCCTACATTGCAAAAATAGCTCAGCTTACTATTGCCCTCATCCAAACTGAACACCGTTTTGCTGACCTCATGGAGGCTATTTATTCAGGCCCATATTTTTGAACTTAACAATTAATTACTTCACCTCGTCCTCATCCCATGGATGCCCCAACCCCCTTGCTATTAGCATTAATCCGCCTCTTCAATGCTGAACATGATGTTGATTCACCTGGTCCCAACCTCCTCCTTCGCCCTGGTGGGATAAGCGGCTCGCCGCTGTGCCACCTGGTAGGTTGTTTTCTCATTTTTTTGTCTGTCTTACTTCTCATTTAGGGCATTTGGTTCATATTTTCAGTTTGTTCAGTTTGGAGTTTCTGTTTTGGTAACGTCCAACCCCTGGTTAGCATACAAAAAAATATTTTAAGATCATGGAACTCACTTCAAATTGGTGATTGACCACTCCTTGCTGTTTTGGATGCACAATTTAAGAGAACTAGAAGGATGACTGGCCTGATGGGCATTGAAGCTACAAAATTACGATTATGAGATAGCTTACTGAGTAGGAGCTTCTGATCAGAATGTAGATGGCTTATTGAGGTTACTAATGGTCCAAGTGGTATACCACTAAGTGGATGAGCTATCTCAGAGAATGATCAATGGAGAAATTTAATTCAAGCTCCAAGAAATTAAAGTGTGCTTCAGAAAGTGATGGAAAACACCTAGACCAAGGAAGGACAAGTTTTTAAGATGATGGATAGAAAACGATTACTTATCCCAAAACTGTTGGATTGAGTGGCTATAGTTCAAGCTGCGCGTAAGGTTGTCTGGCATAGAATTTAAGGAAGATGACCAATCACTTTTTCCAGTACTATTAATGGGATTTTATCAACTATGATGTAGAAGATTATCTGGCTTGTTGTGTGGAATGCAAGTTGCAGAAGCCTCACAAGAACAAGACCAGAAATTGACTGGTCCGCCCTGGTTTTTTTGGCATATGGTGTCCATTGATGTGATGGGACCGCTGATGATGAGCACAGGGGGAGTCAAGTACAGCTTAGTTGCAATTGACCATCTAACTTTATGGGTCGAGATGAAGGCCCAAGTAAAAAATAAAATAAGCACTGCAAAGTTCATCCAGGATCAAGTAGATACCACCATGGATGCCTGAAAGTCTTATTGAGCAACAATGGAAAAATTTGTCTCACGTGATCCTGAGATTGATTGAGATAATGGGGATCTGAAGAGTCATGCTAGTGCCTTAACAGCTGTAGACAGATGGACTGGTAGAGTGGGTTAATGGAACGCTGTTCATGACTCTGAGGAAGCTAGTCAAAGGGAGAACTTTCTGCATGGGGAATGTACCTTAGTTTGGTAACGTTTGAATATAATATAAGTCATCGTGTCAGACATTCTCCTTCTCAGCTTTCAAAAAAGAATGTTGGAGGTAAGAATGCCCCCAAATCCATTACTACAATCAGCCAATTACATGTCTGGTCTTCTAATAATACTATGTTTAATGAGCATATGAGTACCATCGTCCAAAAGACCCTGGCAGATTCTCGGTTGAACCCTATCCATTGGGAAAATATGTTGTATAAACAAATCAGCTTAATAAGGTAAGTTCTGATAGTAGGATTACTCCGACTCCTCAGCCAAATTCAAGGTGTCCCTTACCACACAGGTCTGTTCTCCCCTGAGGTGAGAATAATTTACCCACCGGTGATTGGGTGCACTTTATCAAATCATTACCACATGGGTCTGTTCTCAACTGAGGTGAGAAGATTTTACCTGCCGGTGATTGGGTGCTATTTATCAAATTATTACCACACGAGTTGGTTTTGCCACAGAATATTTACCCTCATTCTGATAGGCCAAAAGCCTATATTTCCTAATTTGGAAGACTCAGCTTTTTAATACTATAGCCCCAAATTCCCATGGCCCCAAGATTCAAACTATTTTCTGATTTATTCGAGGTATGCTGACCAGGGGACAGACAGTACTGATCACAACACTCAAAACGGCAAAACAAACTACTAACCAGGTAAGAAGCAGAAACTGCTTAACCCACCATGGCAGAGGGTGAGGAGGGGTCGGGGGTTGGTTTTCAGAAAGACCCACCTCGATCAAGGGGTGTTGGTTACAGTACCAGATCAGAGCAGAGAGCCAGGGCGTTGGGGCATCTGCATAGTGGGGGCTGAGGTCAGCGTAGTAGGAGTTTTCCACTTCTGCATCAAGATAATGATGGGAAAGTGTTTCAACAAAAGCTGCGAGGAGAACTTCAGCTTCTTTGCGGGCTTCAGGAAGTTGGGTGAAAAGGGAGATACTGTGGCGGGTGATTTTGGCTGAGGGGTTGAATGAAGCAAGCGTTGCGACATTCATAACAGCGATTTCAGCATCATCAAATAGTTTTGAGATGTCACTGCAGGGAGATTCAGGGAAGTCGGGGGGAAGAAGATGGTGGGCAGGCCATGCTGGAGCTGAGCCACTGACTGGGCCACCGCGGTGCGTAGTTTTGGGCAATGAGGAGAGGCCACCGCAGCTAAGGCGAGCTGGTGGTCACTTTGAACTAATTTAAATATGAAATACTAGTATCAAAATAGGGTGCTTTTTCTGGTTTGCCCCGCACAAATAAAAACAAAAAGTAAAAAAACTTAGTTTTCTTAAGAGTTTATTATTTATTTTAAATATTACATTGTGGGATCCAGTGGCACATAGCACCAGCGAGCATAACCCTTTCTGGATTCTGACAATTTGGTGCTCACTACAGGGGCACGCCTATACACTAAACCGTGGTTACTAACATGGAGGCTGTAAACGTGAACAGCTCTTCTGGTTCTTCTTCAACTGAATCACGATTAGTTGCTCATGAGAAGCAACTAGCCAGCTCTCTCCCGTCTCAAAAAGCTAGAGCAACGGCCGTTCAAATTACCTATAAAGGACAGATACGCCCTGGGTGAAGGGAGCATTGCTTCCTTTTTGTATATTTATGAAGCTGCGATGGATGGCACCACTGATAAACATAAAATTCAGTACATTCTTCCCTGATTAAGCCGCAGAGCCCAAGAGTTGTTCGTTCCTCACCTGGATCCTCAGCACACCTGGCCAGATGTTAAGAAGGCCCTCTTGGCTGAATTTTTTCAAGCAGAGTTTATACAGGGAAAAACAGGCTTTCATGCGCCTTACCATGTATGAGGGTGAAACCCTCGTTAGTTTAACTGAGCGTTTCTATCTCACTGCTCAAAGGCTGGCTACGTCTAACCTGCTTACCCTGGATGATGCTATCGCCGCCATATTAACAGGGTTAGCTTCACAACCCTCTCTCGCCAGGCATATCATATCAGTGAAACGCTACTTTACAACCTTCCATAATATAAAAGAGGCTTTTTTAGATGTCACCCACATTCCTTTAGGTGTAACTACTTATGAAGATGAGGGGCACCTCCGCTCTAACCATTAAGGAGCTGCTGCCTATTAAACTGTTGGAAGTGAGACCACCTGTGCCTATTCTCCCTGCAAAACCTGCTTTTTCAGTGCGAACTTAAAATGGACATCCCTCATTCATGTAAAGCGGAGATCCCTACTGTGGTTTCCCCTTCAGCTCAGCCAATAGGTGCGCGCCCTAAGGGTATATCCTCCAGAACTACTGGGGTTGTGAAAATGCCAGTTAAAGCGAAGCTAAATACCCAACCTCTCATGGCTTTCTCCCCTACTTCAATTGCAACCTTGCCCATGGTTGAGAATACCCCTGAGGCCGACTCTGAGGGGGTTACAATGATGTTGGGTACTAATTATTGAGAGCTCCTGCGGAAGTGGAGGTCCCTGATCGCCTAAACGCCGAAGGAGTAGACAAAACCACCATACCTGAGGATACCTACCTCCGCCAAGTTATAGGTTGTATGGCGATTATTGACACAGCCAGCGACGCTGATCAGCTCCTATTGAGCTTAATTCGCCCTCTACAGCGAGGGCATACCATGCAGTCTATTCTGGAGACTCACCCTGAGACCGCACACAAATTAACCTCCACTTTCCATCTCAAAGAGGTCTTAGCGCTGTCAGTCAACTTTGGAAGCACACTTACCAAGGTTGAAGTAGTCTTCACAAAGTCCAGGTGATGACTATCCTGGATACAGGTTCCCCCAGTGAATGTAATATCATCTCAGCTGATGAAAAAGATTAAACTGATGCCTGACTTGGATTATACAAAGGAGTTTGGAACTGCGGGCCCAAACAACACCCGCGCCCTTGGCGCTTACTCCTCTTTTCCCATTTGCATTGGGAAGCTTATCCTATCAGCCCCCGCTGTGGCCTTAGATAATAACTCTTATGATATGCTCATAGGTACTCAGTTTATGATCGAGTATGAAGGCATCATCAACATGAAGCAAGGGTTCCTATCTTTAATGAACTACGAAGTTCCATTAGTCTTATCCAATAAAGAACCCATCAAGAATGACTACACCTGCCTGGTTGAATACCCCTTTTCCGCTTTGCCTTTACATTATGTCACCTCTGGGTGCAACACTAAGAAATTGCCCAATTCAGTGGAGGCTAGCGATGGTATTCCATTTTATGCAGCAGATGAGGTGGTGATTAAGCCGGGTGAACAACGAGTGGTTGACACGAAAATCACGCTCCAAATCCCACACCACTGTTTGTTGCACCTCATAAGTGTTGAGGGCCTTAGTCCTTTGGAGCCTCGCGTATTACCTGGGCTACTAGACCCAGCCTACCAGCGACCTATTACTCTACTGTTGGGAAACCTCACCGCAAAGGACATGATCATATGGAAACACCAAGAGGTTGGCGGAGGATTTTTAATCCCTTTGGAGGACGTTGAACAAATCCACTCCATAGGGTCAATGGCAGATTTGGGTTTACCCTCGGACCACCTGGTGTGTACCTTACCAAATGTCCATATTTCAGATGAGCTGACCCCAGATGAGCTGAAGAAAGTTCATAATCTCCTTGATGACTATAGTGACATATTCTCCAAGTCAGCTCACGACTATGGCCACATGAAGGGCTGGTGCCACTCCATTGATGTGGGTGATGCCCATCCCATTTAGTCAAAACCATATTGCAAGTCAAAGGTGGAGGAACAGCATATGAGGACAAAACTCACACAGTTACTGGATGCGGGGTTACTAGTTCCCTCTCAAAGCCCTTGGTCTTCCCCACTGTTATTAATTAAAAAGAAAGATGGAGGTCACCGGATAGTCATGGACTACTGCAAGCTAAATAACCTCACAAAAAAGGATAGCTATCCTATCCCTCGCATTGATGATGCCCTGGCCCAACTATCCAGCTCAAACTTCTTCTCAGCCATGGACTTGGCCAGTGGCTATTGGCAAATGGACCTTTCTCCACAGGACCAGGAGAAATGCGCTCTCATTTGCAGTGAAGGTCTTTACCAACCCACTCAATTACCTCAAGGGTTGTGCAACGCACCTGCATCTTTTCAGCATGCGATGGATCACATCTTGCAAGACTTAAAGCTAACCTGCGTTATCGTTTATCTTGACGATATTACTGTGTTCTCAAAAACCTTCAACGACCACCTGGATCACTTGAAGGAGGTGTTTGGAAGGCTACATAAGTCAAATATCAAATTGAAACCATCAAAGTGCACCTTCTTTCAGCGAAAATTGGATTTCCTTGGCCACACCATTTCGCAAAAAGGAATCCAACCACTACAGAACAAGGTCGAAGCCATTGCAAATATGCCTCCCCCTAAAAATTTGCGGGATATACAGGTATTTCTAGGGATGATGGGGTATTACCATCAGTTCATCCCTAAGTTCTCTCAACTCAGTGAGCCCCTTGTTCGCTTACTGAAGAAGAATATCCCCTTCCAATGGGGCGCTGAACAAAAAGCCGCTTTTGAGACCCTGAAGCAGCTACTACAACGACGCCCTATCCTACGGCACCCAGATTACAAAAAACCCTTTATCCTGTTTACAGACGCCTCAGACTACGCCGTTGGGGCCATCTTAGGCCAACTAGATGAAAAACGGTATTGATCATCCGGTATCTTATTTCAGTAAGATGCTTTCAAAGCCTAAACACAACTACAGCATAACAGAAAAGGAGTGCCTGGCTGTTTTGTTGGCTGTAAAGCACTATCGCCCTTTCCTCTATGGGACCACCTTTACTGTAGTTACTGACCACGCTTCATTGAAGTGGCTACAAAATATGAAGGACCCTACTGGGCGGTTAGCTCGCTGGGCTCTAAAGCTCCAGCCTTATGATATGAAAATTGAACACCGTGCTGGAACTCGTCATATGAATGTGGATGGGTTGTCTCGCCTGCCAGTCCTCCATTTGGATAATAGTGAGGCAGAAAGGTTACATGATCTATTAATGACTCCCAATGAATGGGAGGATGAAGACGATCTGGTTCAGAAGATGTTAGCCCGCCACTCGCGCAACACCAAAGTGGAAAATGGGAAGTTGTATAAGCAGGTGGGGGCGAAGTGGCTGCCTTACCTCTGGCCCTCAGAACGCATACCTGCCATCCTCAAAGCTCACTCCATTTTAGGCCATGGAGGGGCAAAGAAAACTTATGAGTGGCTTAAGGATCGATACTATTGGGATGGAATGATGGAAGCTATAGTTGATGTCTTGGAAGCCTGCCTTACATGCAAGAAACAATCCGGTTTCAAGACTAGATACCAGTATCAACCAACTACCCCGCAACAACCTTTCCACACTATTAGTTTGGATGTCGTAGGTCCCCTTCCACAGTCTACTAGTGGCAACCGCTTTATCCTAGTAGCCATTGACCACTTCACTAAGTGGGTTGAAGCTGTGGCGCTTCCTGCCCAAACAGCCAAGGCAACTGCCACTTTCATACATCAACACATTTTCGCTCAGAATGGCTGCCCCCAAGTACTACTCTGCAATAATGGCAAGAATTTTACCTCCAGAGTAGTCAAACTCCTGGCTACCTCCATGGGAGCCCAACAACTCTTTTCAGCTCCGTACAATCCATCTACCAATGGGGCAGTGGAAAGAGCCAATGGAACTTTAGTTTCTATCCTCCACAAAATGGCCTCTTCCAATCCACTTCACTGGGATCAATTCTTACCCAGTGCCCTTATGGCCTACCAGATTAGTTATCACCAGATTCTGAAAATGTCCCCTTTCCAAGTTTTGTATGGCAGGGAACCAGGCATACCTGCTCTTCTAGCTAAGGATGTCTTCTCTAGAGGAGAGGAGCCTGAGAAAGCCATGCGAAGGTTAGCTAACCAAATTATTCAACTCCAAGCTGAAGCTATGACCAACTTAGCAAAAACGGTGACTAAAGAAGGGCAGGCTGCCAATGAGCTCCGCACCCCCTTCCTACATTTCAAGTGGCTGATAAGGTGTTATACTACCATAACTGCATCACTCCAAGAAGCGGTAAGCTTGGCTCGATTTGGGAGGGACCTTTCTCCATCACCTACAAAAGAGGCAATGAATACTCCATCAAATCATTAGCCATGGGAGTTACCATAAACTGGGTACATGGCCACTTCCTATGGCCCTACATTCCCCTAACATTCTTGAGGGGGGCAATGTCAGACATTCTCCTTCTCGACTTTCAAAAAGAATGTTGGAGGTAAAAATGCCCCCAAATCCATTACTATGATTGGCCAATTACATGTCCAGTCTTCTAATAATACTATGGTTAATGAGGATATGATTACCATCATCTGAAAGACCCTGGTGGATCCATGGTGGAACCCTACCCATTGGGAAAATATGTTGTTTAAACAAAATCAGCTTGATGAGGTAAGAATTGATAGTAGGATTGCTCCAACTCCTCAGCCAAATTCGAGGTGTCCCTTACCACACGTGTCTGTTCTCCCCCAAGGTGAGAAGATTTACCTACCAGTGATTGGGTGCAATTTATCAAATCATTACTACATGGGTTGGTTTTGCCACAGAATATTTACCCTCGTTCTGATAGGCTGAAAGCCTATAATTCCTAATTTGGACGACTCAGCTTTTTAATACTATAGCCCCAAATTCCCATGGCCCTGATATTCAAACTAGTTTAAATATAAAATACTAGTATCGAATTGGGAGCTTTTTCTGGTTTGCCCTGCACAAATAAAAACAAAAAGTAAAAACTTAGTTTTTTTAAGAGTTTATTATTTATCTTAAATATTCCATTGTGGGATCCAGCAGCACATAGCACCAGCGAGCATAGCCCTTGCTGGATTCTGACACATCATATGGCAATGGGAAAAACGCCATCTGAGTTACTATACAGAAGGAAGGCCGCAAGGCCACCATTTCTATATTTGGTGGTGTAACCAACATCATGGATGAGTGCTGATCAGTACCTGATCTGATTGTGAAATTCTGACCAAGATGCAATTGCAAGCATTTGATTTGACTTTGAAGAAAAGGATCAAGGCAAAAATGACAAATGATAAGAAATGCCACTCTTATCAGAATACAAAGTAGGCCAAAAAGTTGCCTATTAGATATGAATGGTTATGAAAGAAGAAACAAGCTAAATGCATTGTGGTCAGGTCTGTTTGAGATTATTGCCAAGATTGAGACAGACGCCTATTTCATCAAGAAACTATTAGATGGAAGGATTTTGAATTGAGTTCATGCTAAATAGTTTAAGCAGTGGACAAAGAAGAAAATAATAATAAGAGTGTTCTAAAGGACCGCTGAACCATTTATATGGTTATTTCCTGATGATTTGGTTAAGTCCTGAAAAGGGACCGCTGAACCATGATAGATGGTTAAGCCTTACTTAAAAGACCTCTGAACAATAGAATACTGGTAGGTCAGAGTACACCTAGTACCCAATTTGGGTAGATAAATAAAAAAGAAGGACCGCTGAACTGAGTGAAGTTCATTCCTTATATAAACAAGAAGAAAAATAAAAGATTGATAAAATATAGCGGGAAAAAACATTAAAGCTGCACATAAAAAAATATATTTTTATAATTTTTATTGGTTATCCTTGTAACAGGGATTATTCTGCCTATTCGCCTCTTGGGGGAGGGAGGATGTATTGCAATAGGAGTGAAAAAACCATCAAAAACTATGTGATATTGGATACTAGCAAGGGCTAGACCTAATCAAAGCCAAGTTTATTGAGCAGAGGCTGATCACTGTGAGAATGTGACATGAGGAAAAGAGATGGAAATATTGGATCTTGCCAAATGTGATACCCTGGATTAGGGAGGGAAGAAACAGAACAAGAAGAGGCAGTTGGTGAATAACCACAAGTAACCCCAATATAGTACCGGAGGTAGAAGATTGGTCTTGAGCACTTGCCATCAGGCTTTATCAAGAATATCGGACATATGAGCCAGCATTGAGCAAGGGATATTAGGTGGGGGTTGCCAAGTCATGCCCCTGATCAAAGCCATCAGAGGAAGGTACTGATGGGATGCGCCAGAGATGATATAGTCATACAGGGAGTGGATGGCATCCTGAAGATGATGACTAAAATCTTCTTGGAAGAAAAAGCAGAATGATTGATGGAAGCCAGGAGAGCCTGGAAGCTTCATGGCCCAACTTTGAAAACTTGGCCAGCAAAATGAAGGGCATAGGCTGCAATGTCTCAATCTAGGATATTTTAGAGATTGGAGGGTTCAGAGCAATGGATAACGCCTCATATACTCAGTCCCTCAATTCTGTGCAGGGGTGTTCAAAATGTTCATGGTTTCTGATGGCCAGTTTAGTTTGACAGAACAGCTGGTTTGTTTAATTGGCTTAATCAGAAAAGAAACTCCAGAAGTAATCCAGATACCTCGAGGAGTATCAATTAAACGTGGAGGGCATTGCTTCAGGAGGTTTGACAATGATTATAGGATTATCTGCAAATAGAGCTGAATCAAGGAGAGTATCAAAATCTAATTCAGGAATTGATGACAGAGGGAAGAATGGCCATGAGTTGTTTTATATGGTTGTAAATATAGTTTTGTTAAGGTTGAATACCATTTTCAGTAGTTCCGAGGAATGACCAGCTATAGGTACTTGACTGGGAGTGTGAGCCCTAGGGGAATCTAAAAGAGATTTTATTGTGAAGATCAACTCATCAGTTGGAAAAACCAAACATTATCAGACATGCCTTTTTGAAGTTGCTGGTACCGAGATTCTAAATTCAAGATATGAGCTGGATGAGAGAGTGAATGTCAGATCCTATATAATAGTTTAATTTAGCACTTCAGTATCAATTAAGATCTTTTTTCAGTTAAATTTTGACATTAATGAGATAAGCTCATTAAAGAAGAATTTTAATAATATGAGCAAAGAAGTCATTATGAGAAAATAACAAGAGCAAATATAAATGAGCATTCTTAATAGTGACATGAAATGAATATCAGTGGCAATGACCTCCTATCGAGGACAAGGAAGAAGATCAGGAAATTGAGGATGCTGGACTAAGAATCCTGAGTATGACAGCATTATATGCTTTGTCTGAGGGGAACTGGAACCTGAGACTAGTTTCATCATTAGTAAATCAATCATCCCAGCATGACAGAGTGTTGTGGGGATCATGCTCTGAGGAGGTGGTAATGAGGAGGAAGAGGAAGGGAACCGCATGTTGAAGGTTGTCCTGAGCAGCGTTGAGTGCAGATTGACTGTGCTCATTAGAGCCCAATAAATATTCAATCTGGTGTTCAAGGCGGTATTCTCCTGTCTTAATTCTATCCTCGCTGGAAATCTAGGCAAGAGGGAGGATGTGTTGGTATTTTTTCCCACCTTTCCAGTTGTCTAGACTACCATTGTAACTATTGAGTACATCTTGATTGATACATTTTGACAGACTTGGATTTTCCAAATCTGATCTGAATCGTATTAAGAATACTTTTGGCTTTGTCAGCTTTGGGCGCTGGGTTGTGCTCTACTAAGCTGTAATTAGGCTCATATGAGCCTAATCAACAACTTGGGTGAGGCCCCCAAAGGGCAGCTTTTAAAAGGCGTTTCCACCAATTCTGAAGCTCACTTCAGAATTCTACCCCTAGCTTTCCCTCCTGGGGTGCACTATCAGTTGCTCCCCAGATGAGCTCTGTTTGGTGGGCCCTTTTTATGTCCAGGAATATAAATAAAGGTTGTTTTGGGGTTAGCATACC